>JAAAIY010000012.1:213407-226258 GCA_016098105.1 Actinomortierella wolfii
TGCCTCCAACGCACTGCTTGCACCTTTGCTGCCCTTCTTCTTATTCTCATCTTTGAGTGCTGTTCATCCCACCCACCCCCTTTTCCGTCTATTTGTGACCCAGCCAACATTTGTATGGTGTGTATCTGCATGTCGAACTCTGTGAAGCACACCTTTTTTTGGCTCTTACAATATTGAAACCTCATTGCAGCAGGCACACCCCACGCTATCTGCCAGCCTCCTCTATCTCAATGGCAGTAGAGCTGCTTGTATTCTGCAACACGCACAAAAGTACACCCACCAACAGGCGCATATCGATCTTTCTCTCCATTGCCACTACACACCACATACCCGCAGACAAAGAAGTCTGCCTCATTACCCAAAACAAATCGACTTTGTTCAGGCTGACACAATTGTAGCCGATTTCTGTTCTGTTCTTTTCTGCTTCTTCGTTTGCACCTTTATCTCTTTTATATCACTCCAGCCCACTCTTCCAGTTGACTACATTTTTCACTCACTCTTGTATGTATTATTGCCTGATATTGTTGCACTAACACCTCGCATTGCTGTACTCTCCACCTCACTTCGTTGTCTCCACAAGACCATCCCTTTGTCAGGGACTCTCTCTTATCGCCCTTGTTGACCCGGGATTCCAAACCTCCGATGCATACCTGCCCGCGTTTCATCTCCCGCGACTCCAGCGACAACTCTGTTAATTCCCAGGCACTTGGACACCTGATGAAGCACGACCAGCAAAAGTACTATGAACATCAATTAGAGCAACAAGAACAATTGCCGTCGCCTGCTACCGAGACTCATCCGTCATCGCTGTCAGCTGCATTGCCAAGCAATCCTCATATTATATATCCGCTCAGTTCCGCGGAACACAACGATAGCAATGATCCTCATCGCCACCTCACACGACCCAACATATTGCCGCTCGTCGAGCATCAATGCGAAGCGTCAGTAATGGTGAGGTCCCACCCATCCAAGCGAGAGGCAGGAGCCAGAGAGCTCGAGCCTCAAGAGGAAGGGAGGAGGCAGCAAGCAGAGCCTACGCTCGACATTGGACAAGAAAACTGGCAACTCAGGAGGTGCACGTCTCTTAAGCGACGCAAGCTGGGCGAACCAAGCCTGAAACGCCCCTCCCTCTATAACCCCTCCTGTCCCTCCTCCGACTCTTCCCCAGTAGCCTCTACCCCTCCCACTTATTCCTCGCAGCCCCAAACGACCACCACAGTCAATAATACTCCTCTCCCCACACCACCATCAGATACTGCTGCTTACGATGGCATCCTTCCCACATACCCGATGGATGCAGCCTGTCATGCTGAACAACACAGCCGCACTGATTCCAACAATGGCGCACTGTCACCTGTTTCTCCATCTGCGCCCACGTTGACGTGTGTTCCCTTACCTTTGTACGAGTGTGATGACCAGCAAAACGACAAGAATGAGAACGGGCCACAACAGCAACATGATCACAACCTTCGCCACTGTGCTACACAGAGAACCAATTCACATCCATTACGGGATGGCTGCTTAGTCACAGCAGCAACACCTGCTATTGATGCTACTGTCTCTTCCCTCAACAACGATAATAGTGGCAGCAGCAACATACCACCTATTTCGTCGTTGTGTGTTCAAAATAATGCAGATCAAAAGCAGGAAAGGGATCAAGGGATATCCCCTCTTCCTCTTTCTCCTGTCATTCCCCTTGTTCATAATAGCCGTAACATGGGCGGTGGAGTTGACGTTATGGGCGTGCAAGGAAATGAAGTGCTGCAACAGGAGCAGCAACAGAGCAATCCTGACCACAATTTTCATTGTATGGACCTACTGGCTCTTCACTCTGTCACTCGTCAGCAACAGGAGGATAAGCAGGCTGCAGAGGCTGCAGAGGCTGCTGCTGCTGCACTTGTCGCTGCGTCCGCTGCAGCTGTTGCTGCAGCCAATGCCAGCGTCTTTACCCATGTGGGCAACACCACAGAGGCCCAGCATACAAATATCACCAACCAGCACACTACGCCAACCACCAACTCCTACACCAACACCCTATTCCACCCAACTCGCCCCTTCACCATGCAGCAATTTCGCCCATGGCAGTTTTCGGCTTTCCCTATCAAACATCCATTTGTGTTCCACCCTCCAAACGAAGACAGTTCCTCTACAGCCATGACCGCCAAACAAAAAGCAGTTTACCCAACCATGATCTGCCCTAGGAAACGTTCGTTTGAGGAGGCCATCGAGATGGCCCAACCTCTCCGTGAAGAAGAACCGTCGACTTTAGAACATCCTGGCTGGTTAGGAGCTATCAAGCGTCGCAAGATTCATCATTCAGCCACACTATGGACTTCGAGTCTTTCACCTTCACCCTATGTAAAGCTATTGGCCATTCGCGGCTTTTGGGATGTCATGAGGTCGCGGGTGGATCTATCATGGATGGAATCCAAATTCACTGCAAGGCGTGAGTTTGATGACGACGAAGAGGAAGATGGTGATGAGTCTAACGAAGGTGCCGAGAGTGATATTTACTCGGATAGCCAAGATCACTCGGATGCTTTTAGTTCACCATCGAGCGGAGCTGAGGATAGTGATGAGGGCACAGACAGCTGCGAGGATGAGGTTGATAATGCCCTTGACAGAGATTGGATGAATACACCGCAAAACCGGTGGAACAAAGAGAAGCGAACTGTTGATGCTAAAGAGTCAAAAAGGCGCCTAGGAAAAATGAGAGAATCAGCCTTGAGTGCCGGCACAAATATGACAAGCGCAACACCGAATATGACATCTGTTCCCAGGGCAATTCAGCGGCGAAAGTCTCATAGACGCCAACGATCACGACAAGCTCCCGCTACAAGGGACGATGGTGCCACAACCAACCATTGGGACTTTCGCACATCAATCCTATCCACATCAGCCTGCAACACCTGTATACGCCGAGTCGTCTTGAAACACCCTAATACCGTTCTTCTGTTCCGAGGTCTTTGGGCTGAGGAAGAGCGGAACCGACGACAACGCCAACAGATCCCTGAGGGAGTACACAAGCCCTCTCGGAGCAAAATTATTAACAGTCGACCCCTTTCACGCGTCCATGGACCGATTCATCTTTCAAGGACCTATGGTTCTACGAATGAACAACAGTCTAATGCACATCACCAACAGCAGTACTCGAGACGGAGAACGCGAAACGCTTCAGTGGCACTGGATCATACCAGTGAGGACAGTGATGACGACGAGGATGATGAAGTGAATGACGACGACGCTAATAGTGATGATGGCACCACACCTACAACAATGCGTGAAGAGCAAGCGCGGCAACAACATCGGCAACAGCAGCAGGATTACGAGATGGAATTACGGCGAAAACATGGGCTCAAGACACCACTACGAAGTATGACCAAAGGATATTCCTTCACAATGTTAGGATGTACAAGTTTGTCTGTGAAAATGGGCCTGCCTGCTAACCACACTATTTCATTGGTATAATGTACATATGCATAACAGATCCATCTTTAATGGAGGCGTCTGCAGGATACGATTTATCCGATTATAAACCATGGAAAGATGGCACTATTTCCCCTCAACGAGGGTGCATCCAAACGCTCGACCGTCTGCGGACACATTTGCTCGAGCCATGGCCTAAAGAAGAGGCAAAAGCCAAGGATGAGTGTACTCGCATTTTGCACCGCATGCGTGAGCAGCTCAATGTTGTGATCAACCTTCAAAGTACGTACCTCCACCCCGTGAGACATTAATGAGAGGAAGAAAATCCGCCTCTATGTTTGTTATTATTATTCGACGAGTGTGTTTATTTGATCCTCACCTTCATTTTATGTAATTTTGTTCAAAATAGTTCACCTGCGTTCCATGATGAAGAGTGCGCCAAACCAGTTGTCGTTCCTTCTCTCGATTCGCCATCCAGGCCAAGTCTCGATAGAGCTTTTGCAGGCACTGTATGGTCCTCAATTTATGGATTCGAGCGCATTCCGCACGATTGAACAGCTGCTCTGGGGCTCAGACGGATACCATCGTCGTGCGGGCACGTCGTCGGCTGAAGCGTCTCAGCCCCATGCTGAAGAGGAAGACCACGCCCTCACCTCACAACAACAGCAAGAGCAGCAGGAGCAGCATTTCCATAATCACCACCATCAGCAGCATATCAACCATCACCAACAGTTAGAATACCATCACCCATACGAGGAATATGACCAGAGCGGTAGAGATAGAGAGGCGTGTGATACCAAGCAGGTGGAAGAGGACGAGGAAGACGAGAACATGTCTGACGATCTGTCAACAGAAATACACTCCTCGATGGAGGCGACTGTTGATTCGTTGGGCATTCATTAAGCAGGAACCATACACATACAAATTGTACTATTAGCAATTTTAAGAAAAAAGATACTTAAAACGAAAAAAAATCAAATAATTATTCGCACAGGCGACACTTTAGGTTCTGAAGCCTCTAACAATTAGTCAACTCCCCCCCCCCAAAAAAAAAAGGACAGGCCCTGTGATAAAGGACAAATGCTTTTTCTTGTCCAGCTGCTATAAGTTTACTTGAATAGGCCACTCACCTTCAGGTGCACTTCCTATATTCATTGATTAATGCTGCTTGCATGCTGTCTGGGAGAGGATAAGGCAGAGAGAGTAATGTTTTCGCTATGCACGTTTTTCAGAGCCTTCAGGGTCCACAAATAACAAAGATTCCATTTTTACCCTCTGCCCTTTTTCTTCCCCAAAAGGTTTAGCTTCATTTAAAACCCTCTTCTACCTACCCTTTTTTAGATCACAAATATCAAAAAGGGCCAAAGCACTAGCTATGGCACCAATGCAGACTTAGCGCGTCTGCTTATTGCACGTCCTCACCATAATATACCATCTGTTTTGGGCTGTTCCCATCATTTATCCACCGATAAAAACGGGGACTAAGGACTCCACTCAACAATTTCAGAATTTCAGCCTCCGTTGCCAGGCACTCTACAGCCCCAAGATCATACAGTTACATTTTGTGGAGGGGCCGGTCTTTCGCCACGAGAGCTTTTGCTGCATACCATCAAGCCATCGAAGATGATGGTAGAGGACATGGACATTCCTGGAAGGTTGAGTTCCAAAAGGAGCATAACATGAGGCTTTCTTCACCTAAAATGGCCTTCGGTTATTTGCTAGTGAACATAAAAACGCAAGTACTCTATTGAGCTCACATCCCCTAGTGGGCATGCTTTTTGATAGCGTTCTCCACTCATGATGTTTCTCCTTTGTCATACGCTATGAGTAGTTTATTTTTTTGTTCTTTTTTTGCTTTCATCTTCATCCTCATGGAGCAACGAGTGAAAAAACACAGCTGCTCGTGTTGCGCCTCCCTGTTTAATTACTTCGATTGAATTCGAAATAAACTACTTCAGGGTGCAGCAGCAAAGTAACACCTCTTATCGATCAGTAAATATTCCACTTGTGTACTTGCTTGCGCTGTTTTCGTCGGAGAACAACATTAGGAAGGAGTCGTTGCCTTTGACACAGCAGCCTTTGGATACAATTTTTTTTTCGAAAAATAGTAGGTGTTGGTGTGTTGGCCTGTCGTATTTGGGAGATAAGGATACATGTAATGTTACAATGACCAAAAGTAGGTCAGGTCAATGTACCCATCATTCTCTGTAATGTGGTATATGGTAATGGGACTCAAGCCCAACTGTACTTTTCGTACAAAATAACCATGGTTTTGTTGCTTTATCCTTATCTTGGGACACTTTTTTCACTCGCCTTCTTCTTCCGATATATAAAGTCCCCTAACTCTTCAACTTCTGTTTGAATGTCACTTGCGCCAACCATTTCTCAGGTCCGATCGGCCGAAGACACCCCATAATTTCCACTTCTTCCTAATACATCAGAAAATCTTTGTTTCCCTTCCTACCTTCCTTGCACAGACGCATATAGACTCTACCCCTCTCCTCTTTTTGCTTTATCCACATTTCATCATACTTCTTGTTGGCTGTCAATCTCCATCCACCCTTGACAAGGTAAGGGTTTGACTCGATGTAACACTGGCTAGGGGCAAAAACAAAGTTGTGGTTCAAACAATTTTGTTGCTGAACTCCGTGTATAAAAATATGGTATCTTTATAAGCCCTGTTGCCTCCCTGCAGAAAAACACCACCAGCAACATTTTCACTTTCTTGAGGAATTTGAAAGAGAACACTTGTGGATGAAGAAGTTCAGTCAACATCGTTGTTTACTCGTTGCTAATCAAACTTGGAGTTCATGTATGGGGTACGCTTGTGAACTTCACACTCCATTGGATCCCTCACATGAAGGTGATTGCCCACCTGTACGCCATGTTTTGTGCTACTTTATTTTTGATGGAATATGGAATGTTGATGTGCTCTGTGGAAGGGCATAGTGTTCTATGTTGCTGCTATTTGTTGTGACAATCCCAAAGTGAGAGAGCAAAATTCTGAAAGAACAGGGATGTTGATCATGAGGGTATTAACATGAGCACAAGATGTACGTTGCGGTTGGACATGTGTGAATATATTCTGTGTAGCGTTTCTCGTCTTTTTTCGCGGCTTGTTGTTGGTAGTACTTTAATATACCTAAATTTTCT
Source organism: Actinomortierella wolfii (assembly GCA_016098105.1). Classification (NCBI taxonomy): domain Eukaryota; kingdom Fungi; phylum Mortierellomycota; class Mortierellomycetes; order Mortierellales; family Mortierellaceae; genus Actinomortierella; species Actinomortierella wolfii. The sequence goes on from JAAAIY010000012.1 coordinate 219,987, forward strand.
TTTCCAATTTGTGCCCAGAAAGCAAAAAATAGACATGGCAAACTAACCAATTTGCTTGATCGTGTTCCCAGGCTTGACGCCACTCACACACTTTGTCTGCTGCCTTCACTCAACTCCTCATTTCCTCCACTCCTCCAACCCGCCTGCTTAACGCCACACCCCTGTCCAAACTGCTCTCCTCCCCCCTCCTTCACTCCGACGCCGCATGTCACCTTTGTTTCATACCTAACCGACTCCGCGCCTTCTGTATCCAGTTCCCAAACTCCCGGCTTGCCACTACCCTGGAACGCCGTACCGCCTCCATAAACTTCACAACTACCACGGCTCATCAACTCCTAAATCATCCCACAAGAAGGCTATTCACTCTCAATCGTAGCCTCCTCTCACATTCCTGCTCATCCACCGCGTAGTACTTCCCTTTTACTATACCGCTGGACACTTTCTTTTTTTGGGCGGTAATATTCCTGTATTGCCAAAACTCCAGGTATTACACTTCTTTCCGGCTGTATCGTATCCTGAGATACACCTTCACGCCACTGCCTTAGGGAGGATATCACCCAATCACCTTGGGGGACTTCGATAAGATCAATCCTGCTTGTTGATACTTCCTTTGAGAGAGCCAAATCTGGGACAGCAACAACAACGCCAGAAAAAGAACTGCATTTTTGAACAGTACAAAAGGCACCCCCAGACCTTCCACTGCCCAACCACAGCCACCATCGATATCACCGTCGTCCATTATCGTCGGCGCCCGCCTCTTTCTTGTCACAGTCAACCCCTATATCTTTTGCCACGTCCCCTTCCCTGGGCAGTTCTGCCCCTCCCCCGCACGCTTCGCGCCATTACAGACACACATAACCATCCACACGACAAAAAACGACATTTGTCACTACTCCTACCATCACAACAACAAAACCTCCGAGTCTTCCTCCATTATCCTGAATGTCGCGCCAACGATCTGCTATGACAATGTCGAGAACGATCCTCGCTGTTCTCATCACCATTGTGCTGATGACAATCTTTCGCCTTCACTACCCGCATCAGCCCTTACCCGAAGAAACCTCCAATTTAACGACCCCACCTTCGACAGTCGACATAACGCCTCCCCTACTACAAAACAAAAATGACCCCTTCACAGACCCGATGGTGCAGTCAGTGACAGAGACAGCTCTAACTCGAACGATTCGGTACGTCAACGGCAAGGGCTCCAAGACTTATAAGCCGCAGTTCTGGAATCAACCTGCTCTGGCAAAACAAGAGTTGGGTTCCTTTCTAGAGACGTTGTCAAAGCGGTCGCAGGCGGCCGTCGAGACACGCGTCGTGGCCGCCTTAGCAACAGCTTCAGCGGCTGGTGCCGATGAAGGTGATATTGATTCTATGCAGTTCTTTAGTTATTTCGATAACTCGGAAGAACCCTTGCGCCAGGAGCGTTACCTTGGGTTCCTGCCTATGGGAGGTAGCAACAACCAGTTTGTCAATGTCCAGAAAGCAGCCTTGATGGCAAAACGTACCGGACGCACGCTAGTCCTCCCACCTATCTCACCCAGCACTCATGTCAGAGTATGTTTTTGTTTTTTTTTTCTGGTCATACTATTTGGATGTGCGAAAAAGAAGTTTTCTCTCTCTTTCTCTATCATGCAATGGATGCTAAGACGTTAAAAATCTTGATTTTTTTCCCACTTCAGACATGGGACGGCAGACCATACTCAGAGTTTTACGATATCCCAGGTTTCATCCGCAACTCTGGTATCAAGGTAGTGGAATGGCACGAGATCAAGACGGTACCATCTGACGGTATCGACGGCTACAAGCTGCCGAAGCAGTATAAGGATCACTGGATCGATTTCGCGGAAGAGTTTCCCTGCCAGGTCACTGCCAACATTGGCAAGAACAACAGTAATCTGTATGACCGATTCCGCAACCAGTACCTGCTCAAGTTCGTGGCATCCAATGTCCCTGAGGACGAAACCCATGGCAATGTGACCGAGTTTGCATATGCAGAAAACGTTCTGTTGCGAAACAACCGTCAGGCGACCTCTTTGAATTCTCCCAAGATCCCAAAGGACTTACTGGACCCGCTTCCCCGTGATGAGCTGTGGCAATGTCTGTCAAGCCCATACTTCCTGACGATGGATCGTGAGACTGGCCCAATGCTGTGGACCGATGTCGGCATGCATCTCCGGTTCAATCGTCGGCTGGAAGCCATGGCTGATTTGCTGTTGCGCCATATTCTTCTAGGAGAACCTTTGGATCGCCAGCAGCTCACAAGTCCCCTTCTTGGGACTTCAGCGTCTCTCCCACCTGAGCATCCAGCGCTACCAGAATTCATAATCATCCATCTGCGTCGTGGAGACATTGTTTCGAAATGTCACGGAGTGGCTGAAGAGAAATGTCTGGTCCAGATTGAAGCCATAGCTGAACAGGTCGCTCGGTTTGAAGAGCAGCGCAAGCGCGAGTGGCGAGAAGAGGAGCTGGGACCATACAAACCCTTGCCAGTACTGGTGGCGACTAACGAGCAGCGTGTATCAGAACTTGACAAGCTTGACAAGCTTGGATGGATCCGGATTGATCATGGCGATGTTTTAGAACCAGGATCATCATCAATAGAGGATGCAACAAACCCTGCCACAAAGCCCAAGGCTATTCGACTTGGCACTGAGTCCTTGCTAGGCCCTTTTTACCCTCCGATGCTGGACGGAATCCTGTTGACGAGAGGGAAATACTTTATTGGCATGGTCAAGTCCAAGATGTCACAGCTCGCAGCTACCCGTGGCCATGAATGGTATGGCCATACAACAGTTTTGATGAAAGGAAGCGGCGTGTGAGAAAACCCTGCCTGTAGGCAAGGCTCTGAAAGGAGGAGAGTTGGCTAGTACAATCGTTCATTGATCGACTAAGATTGTTAGAGCATTTCATATACAAAATAGCATATTGAATAATGAATGTACAATAACGCGGCATGCCGCCCATCTTTTCTTTTTTTATTTCGGTGTTGTTATGTGCCAGGAGCGATATACGATAATTTCTGGATTATTTCTATTCTAATTTTGTCATATATTCAGGGTATTAGTTACAACGTGTAGCACACATCCTGAGCCCAAGCCCAATTTTGCGACCAAATCGAAAAAATAGATCGTGAAGTACTATAATAATACCAAAGAGAGAATCGAAGGGGGGCCTCTCGCCAAAAAAGAATGTAAGTATAGTTTTCCTCTTCATTTCTATCAACGTTATATGTACTTTACGCCATTTACTTGGAAGAATGGCCGATTAGACGATTGAGGAGAGAAGACATAAGGGAATGTGAGCCCGAATGCCGCCATTATCTGAGTATTCTACGCCCCCTGCCCAAAATGTCCCACTTTTACTAACAAAAGTGGGACATTTTGGGCAGGGGGTGTAATAAGCTCCGAAGGCGTACATACCCTGGTAACGAAATTTTTTTCACACAACACAAATCTCGACGTTCAAAAGCTACCTGGGCTTTTCAAAATGACACTTATCGGACAACCTCCCATCGAATTGACGCCACTAAATTTGTTTTCTGAGGCCTTTCTTTTTAGGATACTTGCACTTTTTTGTTGCTCCAACCCTGGAGTTTCTCCTTCTCTCTCCTCTCTCCTTCTTCTCTCTGTTTGTGAGCAGATAGGGTGACTGTGAATCACATACAAAGGTGAGGGTGTGCTTTGTCTGCCGGGGGGGAGTAGTAGTAGCGAAAAAGACGCCTTATACTTTTTTTGTCAAACAGTATGAAGAAAAGGAGAATGATCAATAGTGAAGAAGACGCGATACCCCCGGAAGAACATCCCGATCAGGATGGCGACTGTCGGTTAAACTTGAACGTGTTACACAGATCTCAAGGTTCCTGGAAGGAGGGGGTCCTTTTTCGCGTGGGATACAGGACGCAGAAGGTGCTCGAAAACATCCAGTCTCGGAAAGGTAGAGAAGGTCGGGAAACTGCACATCGATAGGAATGAGAGGTAGCGTCGTGTGAATATGTTTTCAACCTCAGCAATTTAGCGTGGTTGCACAAAGGACGCCGCGTTTTTTGCGAGTGTTTAGACGTTGAAAATCAAAGCCAGGGTCCATCCCCTCTCCTTGGCATTTTTAACGTTGGTAAGATAGCAAAAGGTGTCAGTCCTGTACACTTGAAAGGCATATACTAGAGCTTCTCCAAGGGTGCTGCTCCGTAAAAGCGAGCAAGTCAAACTAGTAGATGAATAGATTGGATGCTGTCTGCCTGCTCGTAACTCTGTCCTCTACATAAAAGATCTTCAGCGACATACTCAGCATGCGTGAATGCGCAGTTCCAACTTCAATAGCCTAACACCACTTTCAAGTGTCACACCAGGCATGCGTTATCAAAAAGACCATTCTCATACCTTTGCACAGTGTGTATTCCGAAAGCGCAGCGAGTACTTGCAGTCATGATAGAGGCCTTGGAAATCTGAGCACGGTGCTAGTCCACCCACGAACCCTATTGGCACGGTTGGTGGGAGGAGGACGGCGCTTTATAGATTAGAGTTAAAAACTATCCTTCTGCCATTTGATTTTTTTCTTTCATGGAGTAAACGATCGATCAATAGTTCCTGTACCCATTTGCTTTTTTTTGTATGTGTGTGTGCACCTCTTTTGTTTAAATACACGCTTACTTTTCACAAAGATCTTCAACTTTTTTTATCTTTCTCTTCACTCCCCTTCCTTCAGGTATGACCCCGTCTATCCAATGGCTTTAATTTTGAAAGAACTAGTCAAAATCAGCCATCCATTCTCACTCGTTTTCTTTTTTATTTTCTCGTTTCACTGATTCTCTGAAATTACATGTAGATTCCTATCAATCATGCGTCAGAACGTTGTGATCCTTCTCCTGTTGGCACTCATTTCGACCGCTTTTGCGTACAAGTGTGCTATCATCAGCAATAACGACGGCAAGAAGTCCGAAAAGCTGTGTGTCCACGACGCTGACCGCCAGTGCCTCTGCGTTGCCAACGTTCAGACCTACAAGATCAAGGGAGTCAACGGAGGTGACATCAAGCTCTTCTGGAGCCGCGACTGCACAGGAAATTACAACACGCTTGGCAGCAACTCTGAGATTGTCAAGGCTCATTGGGTCAACAGTATCTCGCTCGGCAAGTCTGGAATTCCTTCGTATTACGATGGCACCTGCCCCAACTGGTACTCTTAAACAGCCAAAATTAAGAGAGAAATAAAAAGAAAATCCGAACTGGGTTATTCCTAATAGACACTTGTCGTCTGTGGTTTATTCTCTCTTTGGATTTGTATTGATGATGGGAAGCTACTATGACAAGAGGTCAGGACATACAAAATCGGAAAGCACCCGGCTTTAACGTAGCTTCTTTACTTTGGAGACTTGAAAGCTCAACTTGTCGACGTGGGTAGAGTATGCTTACTTTGTAGAGACGCATTTACTATTGAGCACACCGTGACATAATAGCAGAAAACATGACTTTTCCCCAGCTGCGTGTTGACAATATGTGATCTGCCATACTCGCTATTAGCAACTTATATTTGCTTAATACTTCCACGATTTGCCTCCTGTATTGGTAATAGTTGGCTCGCCTGCCGGGGTGTAGCTTATAGAATACTGTCATACATATAAACTCGCCATTCGTGTGTCACCAAATCCACTGTGACTGTGCACGTTGACCCTGCCTGTAGCTGTATAAGAACACTTTCTCCTTTTTGAATCAAAGACATATTTTTTCTCCCTTGTATTCTCCCATGATTCACTGACCGTTGCTTGTTGCATTGGTAGCAAAGCAGCGTTCACTTCACTCCCCTAATTCCAGCCTTGTCCTTGACCCTCACCCCGACCTTAACCCTGCCCTGCCCTTGACGCCTTACCCTTGCCCCCGTACCCGCCCTTTTACCATGAGCGACCCATCCTTCTTTTTGACAAAGAGGACAGGGGCACCGTATGGAGATGTGCTGGGCTTTGCCAAGGAGAGAGCGAATCTGCCGCTTGAGTTCGTCTTGTTCGGCGAGGGACAGTTGGATGATCGATTTGTATGGCGGGTCAGCGTCAGGATCGGTCTCGATTCGCATGTCGTGTCCTTGGGAAGGGGACAAACCTGCGGGTAAGTCAGTAGGAAAAACATCGAAGTAGCTCGTGAGTATCTTACGCACATCATCAGGGAGATCATCAGGAATCCGCAGTCTGCACAGCATGTGGTGGCGACTTGCGCATGCGCACCAGGAATAGCGACGCATCGGATTGGGCGGCCTCGGCAGCAAAGTGGATGTGTGACAAC
>JAAAIY010000120.1:0-45999 GCA_016098105.1 Actinomortierella wolfii
ACTCGCTTGGAATGGTGATGTGGGAGATGGCAGCTAATTGCACCACACCGTTCAAAGACCATCGGGACAGCCTTATCATCATCTCACTTGTCAAGGAAGGGATGCGTGAGGAACTCCCCAACGATACACCAGTAGAGTATCGAAGTTGGGTCGAACGATGCTGGGACAAGGATCCCTCCAAGCGACCTGAGGCGATGGAATATTTCCAGGAGGCAGAGAGAGCGGAGAAGCGAGATGGAATACCTGATGATACCCTTGAAACCGACAAGACATCAGAAGGTCGAGACATGACAAACTTGATCAGCTTTAGCTCTGATGGAAACTCTGTCCTTTCACATCTTGCGAACGAGGAAAATTCCGGAAGCAAAATATCCAGTAACAAGTCGATGGTTACCGGTCGAGGTGTCGAGAAGAGCAATGTAGAAACAGTTGAATGGTACACCAAGGCGGCTAATCAGGGCGATCCAGGTGCACAATATAATCTTGGAATGATGTACGACAGGGGCCAAGGAGTTGGCCAGAGTGATGCGAAAGCTATCGAATGGTATACCAAAGCAGCTAATCAAGGCAATGCAAATGCACAGAACAAACTTGGATGGATGTACAGAGACGGCCGAGGAGTTGAGCCGAGTGATGAGAAAGCTGTCGAATGGTATACCAAAGCAGCCAATCAAGGCCATGCAGATGCACAGTTCAATCTTGGGTGGATGTACGGATGCGGCCGAGGAGTTAACATGAGTGATGAGAAAGCTGTTGAATGGTATACCAAAGCAGCCAGACAGGGTGTTCCAGGCGCACAAACCAATCTTGGATGGATGTACGAAATCGGCCGAGGAGTTGAACAGAGTGATTCGAAAGCTATCGAATTGTATACCAAAGCAGCCAATCAAGGCGATGCAACTGCACGGGCAAATCTTGAACGGATGTACAAAAACGGCCGAAGAGTTGAGTAGTATGACGCGAAAGCAATACAACAGTATAGCAAAACTGTGAATCACGGCAATTAACATGCTCGAAATGTCATTTGTATGATGGTGAACGAGGATTTGAGTGGAAGGTGTGAAAGTAGATTGCGTGGTGTGTCCTGATGATCAACAAATGATTCCAGACGAGAGCGTCAATTTTTAAATGAATATGTAAACAAATTCGGATTCAAAAACGATTTGAAAAGTGTCTATGGGATCAATGGTGCACCCACCGACACATTTGCGAAGTTTAACGAGGTTGATCGTGGTGATATGAAATTTTAAATAAACCATATCTTCTTACACCATCTATCGTACACTTGAACCAGATGTCGTAGAAAATTAGGAGATAGCCAAATCGTTCTGCCGGCAACCGGAAAGGATCTTCCAACAATTAGTTCCTGTTAACTCATCGTACTAACTATGTCCACATCACACACCTTTAGGCCTATGCTGGTCCATCATAGCAGCCATTGTTACAGCTTCTTTTCGAGCCGTCAAAGACCGTGATAAGACCTTAATAATAAAGTCCTCACGAATTATTCAAGGTAAATATTATTAAAAGTAGGAAGGATATGCAAGAGTCTTACAAATGCTGCTGTGTGCGCCAGACATTTGGCCATTTTGCATTTTGTGCAACTAGGGCACCTTTATGAGCAACACACGTTGATATACACGCCAACTTTACATGAGAATCAAAAGACTTCTTACAAGGATAGAAGTCCCAATTTCAAGTGGACCGTGAGCAGTGGTTCAAACAACCGCATTCAATGACATATATTACAGGAACTACTACACACCAACACAGAAGGTATTGATGTACGGCAATAAGCAAAGAGACGGCCGGGATGGCTAGTGGCGACAAAACCGGATTTAGCTATGAGGCGCCGCAAGTACTCACCGTCTCACATCTCAAACGTGGCTACTTCTTTGCCAGATTATCCGTGTATTACTGGACCTTTACCATTTTCAGATGGACCTGGACGATCTGCAGAATTGAGGCAAGGCTGGTTCCACACTTGTGGATGGGATCCAGGCTACAACTCACCACCAAGTAGAACATTGGTCTCCTGATACTAAGAAGCTAAAGTCCCTTCTAACCCCATGAAAACAAGTCAACTCACATGGACCAGCTGACCAACGACATATCACAATTGGAAAACCGAATGGACGAGAATGAGGATTCGGTAAACATCCAAAGTAGGCGTATGGATGCTTTTGGTAGGTAATTGAAATAGCTGGGGTCTACTTTTCGTGCCACGATAACCAACTGCTTCTGCTCAAGATAAGTGTCTGAGCTCTATGATATGCTAAAGCAAGAGAATACAAGGAGGGCTCAACGTCGTCAATAATTGGAACAATTACAAGGCCGAGTGATCCTCGTGAAGGAGAATCTGGAGCTATCCAGGATTCTGCAAGGTGGAAGCAGACGTCAAAGGACAAGTCCAGCTTGGAGATTAACTATATTGAATGATTTGAGTGGTCTCCAGCAATGGGAAACATGCTTTTTTCAACAACGTTTTTACCTTTACATCGTTGGTTGTCTGGCGGATAAGCAAAGACTATTCGAGGAAGTGTTACCTCTGTATTAAGCCTGTTCTGCTAGCCGATGAAGTTTCACCAAGTTTGCGCCTGCACTTCCATGACTGCTCATTTGACGACTTGGTTGACCTTTGACTAATGGATGCCGCGTCTTCTGAGAGGTAATGAAGTTATTGGACATTGTGATGCATGACAGCCATTACGCACCAGAGCTTAAGAGGGTTTAACAGGTTGCTTGAGACCATAATGCTACTCCTGCTACTCTAAACATTGTTATGTAGCTCCAACAATTGAGACCCTCAGCGTATAACATTCATTCAATGAGTTTATTTTTCATCTGCTAGGTAACAGCATCCATGGTCAAGAACAACACCGCATCGTAATACACTTCAAGGATGACTCTAATCGTCTTGCATGTATAATATTGCTCTTACCTACTCTTTATTGTTCTGGCAAGACGACAACAGATATCACTTCATTACGCAACATAGGTCTCGTTGTTGCAGTACTGCTCTTTCGCAACTCTCCCCCTTCAATCCTTCACACTCTGGCGACGGTCTCTCGGATTATGCTAAGAAATTGATTACTTTTTTTGAATCCACAGATCAGGAATATTTTCATGACAAGGATTTGGCACCAGACGGGGCTCCTTGCTTATGGGGGAAACGCCGTTAAAACCTGGTTCTAAGGTTGCTGTCAGGCGATCTGTATAAGGCATTGACCAACTTCGGATTACCAGATGTAGTTGACAGCTTGGTTGCTGTTCACCACATCAAAGACCATGATGGTCCGTCTTTACGCACGGACAGCTTATGTTGTATTCTCACTGTGCTGTCGACCTCTATCATGATTGTTCTACCTGAATAAGAAAAAGAGCAGCCAAAGTCAGGGGAGCACTGAACTATAAATACTGCACAAAGCACTTTGGTGGCGGTCTTATCATGGATTCTGTTACAGGTGTTAAGGTTTGATCCAATCTTGTGAAGTGGCTTCCCCACACCCACTCTGGCTCCACTTTTTTTTCTTGGTCACTTTCCTCGTATCGTGGAAGGTACATCACCAGTCCAAATGATATAAAAGGAGGCCATTTCTTCCTTTTGCTCGTTTTTCCTGTTTCTTTTTTGTGTGTGTTCGTGTTCTTGTGTTTGGCAACCTCTCCACTCTTCCTTCCCACTCTCCCTACCCTTCTTCTCCCCCAGCAACTCACACGTCACCTCACACTCGCCACCAGGTCCCAGTATATATACTCCAGCATGACTTCTGCCTACCGTGTGCGTTTTACTCGAATGAAGACTGGCTCCTCGCACAAATGCATGCATGCTCGGGATGTTACTGACTTTTCCCATGTCACTCATTGCATGTCATTATAGATTAACTACCAGCTTCGGGCTCATGTAAGAGAAAGTACTGGTTGTAAATGAAAACCTGGAACGAAAGAACGGAACATAAAGCTTTGAGGATTGACCAATGGCTCCTATGTCCTATCACAAATAGAAACGCGATCCTCTGATCGAGTTTATCAAGGGTCTGTTGCTGACCCCGTTCATTCTTCACTCCAAGCCCAGACGTCCTCTCTTTGAGCCAGAGCGTAGCACCTTGGTAGGCGATAGCGACCTCGAGAGTATGTATGAGGATATCCAAGACCGCCCCAACATTGACTATCAAGAGGAAGATGAGCCCTTGATGGATGCCAATCTCAAGCGCTACCTGGAGATCATGAAGTCTGTCGAAGTTATGATTGAAGAGCACCGACGCAAGGCAAAGAAGGGCGTGCCAGAACACTCGCGACTGCACAGAATAGTGCCCTCAGTGGCGTCATTTTTCACACCACTTCCCTTGGCTGCTGCCTTCCTGGATGCCAACGCGAAACATTCGATTGCTGCTAGGAGATTTGTTCCTCCGTCCTTCAACGACATTCGCCGAATTCTGAACACTGCCCAAGTGATGGCCATTGCTCCCACGCTCAGCCTCATCACGTTGTAAGTGTTTTGTGGAAAGGAGAGAGTGATTTATTTTTTTTCTTTTTGTGCCCAGGGGTGCAAGTTGCAAATCGTCGCACCCTGAAATGTGGGAAATATGTACCGATGTCCCAAATCACTAAACTCAAAACCTTGTATTTTTTTGACTTTCCACCCCCACCTCTTACTGGTATTCAGTGATGGAGATATGACTCTCTATGATGATGGCATGTCCTTCTCAGAATCGTCCCCGCTGATCGCTTCTCTCATCACCTTGATGCGTGCCAACCTGCGTGTAGCCATTGTCACAGCTGCGGGTTATCCAGGCGATGCTAGTAAGTACGAAGAGCGACTTGCAGGTCTGTTGAGTGCATTCACAGCTCAGAATTTGCCTGAAGAGATGCTGCAGCGATTCTTCGTTCTCGGAGGCGAGTGTAACTACCTGTTCCACTGCGGATGGAAGACATTGGACAATGGCCAGCGTGCCGTTGGCCTTACCTACGTCGAGCCAGAGACTTACCAGCCTGCCGAGATGCTTGCCTGGAGCCAGGAGGATATCCAGGAATTGCTCGATGTTGCCGAAGAGAACTTGCGCCGTTGCGTGAAGGCTATGAACCTCAAGGCTTTGGTCTTGCGCAAGTCCCGTGCAGTGGGCATTTACCCTAACGCTCCAGGCGTTAAGATTGCTCGCGAGCAGTTGGACGAGTGCGTCCTGTCTACCCAGCAGCGTCTTCTCGAGTTCCAGCAGAGAGCCACGAAGGCTGCTATTCCATTCTGCGCCTTTAACGGTGGTAATGATGTGTTTGTCGACATTGGTAACAAGCTGATCGGTGTCCAGGTCCTTCAGCGCTATCTTGGTGCCGCTCCAAATGCCACACTCCATGTTGGCGATCAGGTACTAATCTGTCTCTTTGCACAGGACATTGTCTGGCGAGTAACCCCTTGTACGATGAAAAGAGATATATATCTAACCACATATGACTGTCATTTGGTTTCTCTAGTTCCTTTCTACAGGCAATGATTTTGCTACTCGATCGAGCTGCTGTACCTTGTGGATCGTTAATCCCGAGGAAACGCAGAATGTGCTTATGGAGCTGACTCCTCTTCTCAAATATCCTGATGAGTCCTTCAAGCCTACCCCTCACCAGGTTTAAGGTTTCCTTTAAATGGGCACCTTGAACGTTGTAGATATCTTTTCCCATTCCGTTGCTGCTGTTTATGTTTGCTTATTTTTTTGTACAGAGGCTGGATGTGGTCATAGAAAAAATTACGTAGTAAATGGGATTTTGCTGTATTATTGAAATGATTACACGATGCCGATTTTGTTCGAGTTCAGCTCTCCTCCTCCTTGTCTTCCTTCTCGCTCTCCTTATCTGGATTTGGCGTTGAGGTCTCGCTGGGTGTAACTGATGAAGAATCGACTGGAGTTGAACCTACTTCTTCATTGTCCTTCTTGGAGTTTGGTGAGTCCATGCTGCCCGAGCGACTAGCCTCAAAGATTGTCTGCAGGTTGAAACGCTTCAGGCGCTCGTAGTCATCAACAACACTCATAAAGCAAATGCTCTATAGAATTCAATAAATGAAAAGTAGAATAGCACATCATATTAGCCTTTGATAGTGTCGGCACACAATTTCAGCTATGAGTTACCAAGCTTACAATAACATGTGGACATACCTTGATCACTTCAACAAGAATGAGCTTGTCATAATTCTTGAGATCGACCTTGTGCTTCTGACCAGTGCCCACCTTCGATGCCAACTGCCGGATCAGATCCTCTCGATTCACTTTGTCGTTATGGCGAATCTTGGGAAGGATGGAGAACTGTAGTTTTCATGTCATTAAAAGAGAAAGAGAAATGAAAAGTCAGACATGAGGGGTAAAAATAACAGTATGGCTGGGTTTTCATTCTCAAGCTGTACTCAATAGTCCAACCGTACACTCAGTGGCTTCTGATCCTCAGCATGGAAGTGAGGCTGGAAGATCTTCTCAGCCAAACCATTTATATCATTCATGTTGGCATAGCAAGTTTCCGTGACAGGGATGATACGAGAGCAATATCTATGGTGGAAAAGGAGTACAGCTCTTTAGAACATGTTGCTTTGCTATTACAAACAGACTAATATCATTCTCTCTCTGATGTGAGAGAAAAAATAGACAGACACTCTGCCCTTACCTTGTTCTCTTAACACCAGACTTGGCAAGGTCATTGAGCATAAAGCTGCAAAGCTCTGTAGGCTGGACATGCATGGCGACGATAAAGATCACACAATCCGTATGAGTCTTGAATGTTGAGAACTTGCGTGCCCGTTTTGGTTGTTGCCGCTCCTGCTTCAGCTCTGCCAGTTCGCGTGCAATGGAATCCTCGAGCGACTCTCCCTTGTCTTCATCGTCCTTGTCGTTGTCCTCCACCTGCTTCGCTGCTTGTACATTAGCCTCTTCATTTTCTTCACTTCCATCATCAATAGCAGCAGCAGCAGCAGTATCAGCCAGCTCTTCGTTGCTATACTCGCCAAAGCCAGGTCCATAGAGTTGTTCGGCATACTCTGACAACAGGTTGCAAATTTCTCGTCCGGCCTGCATCTCTCGACCACGGACGGTGGTGACCAAGAAACCCTTCATTTTCGGCTCGACATTAAATGTTCCTGGCAAATATTTCTTCTTCTTGTTGGCATTGCCATCCTTGCCATCTCCTTTCCGCTTTCCCATGTTGCTGCTGTTGTTGTTTTTTGTTGATGTTGTGAAATGTTTTGTGAAGCAATGAATGTCTGATCAAATGTCAAAGCATGCTCAGTTGGTGGCAAAGCCACCGTACTTGGGGGGGGGGAAATTTTTACTGGTGGAGCGAGAGAGTTTTCCTCATGCACTTTGTTTCACGAGGGCATCAATGCCACGAAAACTCCACGAAAAGCAAATCAAAGATATAAATATCTAAGCAAAGCTTCTCCTTTTTTGAGAAAAAAGGCACCTGCCCAGCCGCAAGTGGTCTCTTTCTGACAGTTAGACCTGGAAAAAAAATGCTGCTGAAAAAAGATACTAAATAAAATAAAACGCTCAACCCCCTTTCCCGCCCAACCCTTGTTTCTCCAAGGGCAGAAGAAAAAAAAAGGCTCTGCTGACTAAGGGATGGATCGTCAAACAAGGATTACATGAACCGTTTGCCTCCTTTCAATATCCGCTTATTGTGTAAAAAGTGTTGCCTGGTTCACAAGTTGTGTCGCTTATCAGAAGAGCGAAGGAGTTGGGGAACATTTCAGTAAAGAGTCTACAATCACATTAAGAATGCTGTTATAGACAGACATAATTCACAAAGGTAGTGTTTGTAGAAATGCAACCTCCAAAGACATGGCTTCCACCAACATTCCACACAGGTTAATAAAAAAAAAGACATACATATTTCACTTTTTATGCTAAATTTTGCTCTTCAAGAACAAACTGTAGACTCTAAGAGTGAGATAAACTATGTAAAGCGCATGGAGATGCAAAATATATATGAAGGATATGTGGAACTAATTATTTTTTGAAGGGAAAAAGGTGCCCACTTGTGCATGTGCTGATGACATTTTTTTCCATCCAAAAAAGAACAATATTTTCTCTACAGCAACTGAGAAGCAAAGAGAACAGCAGCCAGTGCGACACCAGCAATGGATCCAGCCGTGGTTGTGCTTCCGCTGCTGGACTGGGCAGTGGCACCTGTGTTCGAACCCAGCGCACCCGAAGAGCCAGGAAGGGCGGCGCCGCCAGCAGCGCTGCCATCGCTATCGCCAGAACCAGATGTAGGACCACCAGCACCAGCACCAGTCTCAATCTTGAAGCTGTTTGAGTACGACAGAGCAGGCGAGGTCTGGACGGACAGCGAGTACTGGCCAGACTCCTTGACAACGTCGGCGGGGATGGTAAACTCCTTGCGAGTATTGGAACCGGAGCAGTCAATCGAGGCCAGCTTGGCGACAAACCGAAGGGCCTTGGGGTCACCCGTCATCAGATTGACATCGACTTCTTTGGCCTGACGACCCATGGACGCACAGTTGCCTCCCCACTGCAGGAAAACGGTCTCGCCAGTCTTCCATGTCGTGCCCTGCGTGGGGTTGGAGATTCGAAGCATATCTGCTTGTGCAACGTAGGCGAACGATGCCAGGATGGCGATGGGAGCGACAGACTTGGTGAACAGCATTATGATTTTTTACAGAGTTTTTTTGTGTGTGCGTGTAGTTGGAGGTGGAGGTGGGATGGGATGAAAGAGGGCAAGGAAAGTAGAGAGTCTGTGATGAGGAAAGGAAGAAGGAAAGCCGAGAAAGAGGCACAATCAACGGCGACAAAAAAGACGGGACGTAATGAGGACGAGACTGGAGCGAAGGAAAAAGAGAAAGGAGAACAAGAAGAACAAAAAAAAGGGAGAAGAAAGGGTATTAATACGGAACATGCAGAAAGTTATAACCCCAAAGTAAACGAGAGGAGAAAAGAAAGGAAGGGTTTATTATGACGAGTCTAGTCCTATGGTTAACGAGGAGTAGCGCAAAAAAGTGACTGATGATGGCGACCAGCAGCAGCAGCGCGTGTAAAAGTCCTCTAGAAACCAGGCAGGCATCCTTGAAAAATAGGGGGGCGTTGATTAAGGTCAAGGGAGAGAGTAATGAGCAACAAAGTGGAGAGCACACCACCCAAATAAGGATTCGGGATCTGCACTTCAAGGTCATGCAAAAGCTTAGACGAGTGTCTCCTGGTGGGCAATGTCGGACGACTGGACACGCTACACTACTAGCTCCAGATCAGGCAGGAGCTCAGATCCAGCCACCACCAATGGACACAATGAAAAGGGGGTACTTGTACTGACCTAGTGCTTGTTTGGCAACAATTGTCACAATAGTTACCACGGTGCATGACTCTCCAGGTAAATATAACAAAAAAGTGGCTCTCTGGAGTGTCTGGAAGGATTCCCGCGCAAGGAGGTGATCGTTTTTTTAAGAAAGGTGTAGAGCCGGAGCGTGGAGAAAAGGAAAAAAGGACGCGTCAAGAGCTTGAGAGTCGGCAAGTACGAATTGTACGAATATTGTCGTAGGGAGGGATCAATTGAAAAGGGGGGAAACGCCACTTGTTTGAGAAAAAAGGCCTAGGAAGCTCTAGCAAGTTGCAAGAAAAAAGGAGGCAAGAAAGCAAGAGCCAACGACACGACAAGTAAAAGAAAAGATGGAGTCCAGAGAACAACAACGGGATTCTTACACTCGAAAAACTCGTGATGCAAAGTTGCTAGGTAGTTAGGGTTGTCATACCTCGTGGCTTACACGACATTTGTGCTGTATCGTATCATTTACCATGAGGCCGATGTATTTCATTATGTGGTCAAACTACCACAGCCCAGCCTGAAAGAAGGGAGTGGTGAGGTTCTAAGAAGCAAAAGCACTATTCACCCTTGCCAAGACTGCAGCCCATATTGACAAAAATTAGAGGAATCAGATACATACTATATGCTACACTTGATTTCAATGTCTTGTGGATGTGGAACTAGGTGTGGACTGTGGGCAGTAGAGGCAACTCATACCTCAGAAGACAGTGGCTGAGACACATAAGCTCAAATGCCAATTCAGACCCGTATGGAAGGGAAGGGTTCGAGCGCACAGAACATGCAGTGAGCAACGGCAGGGGGGTAGAGCAATAGGGATGCAGCAGCAGTTCTCTTACCGAGGAGGGAAACGGAGTACTGAGCTTGAGCTGAGTTGAGCTGAGCTGAGCTGAGCTGACGTACAGCGCATACATGGAAGTGAAAGGCCCTTGCCAAGACAAGTAGTAAGACCAAAAGGGCCGATCCCTGCTACAGCCACACAGGTACATACACCCTTTTTTTCCCTGTTGCTGTCGATACAACCTACACCTAGTCTACAAACCACCACAATCTGAATCCAAAAAACTCTCTTTGGCCCGAAAGACATCATCGATTGTGTCTAAAAATACATTGTTTTGGTGTCAAAGAATCCCTTGTGAGGCGCTACTGTTGGGATGGCATGGTGTACGCTACAACAAACGGGAGCGGGGGAAAAAGAAGGAAGAGGAAAGACAGTCTTTTTCTCTCTCAGCTTCCTACCCAATTCATAATTTCCTCATCTCTTTGTCGACATTAGCATTCGACATTCCATTCTTTTTTCCTTTGGCACATCAAGGAACATCCTTTGGAGGAAACAAAGTTTTCCCAACGCACTTGTTCCCTTCCCTCTTTGTTACCTCACCCTGAGTCCCCCTCTCCCAACTACCCTGCACCCATACCATATACACACCATATACACATACACACACATAATTACTCCATTTTAAGCTCATTGCACCAATTTTGAACAGTAGCAACTCTTCCCCTCCCCAATCTACCCCATTACACGCTTATTATCAACAATGAATCTCTCTCCAACGTCGAGGACTCTTTTTCTAGTTCAGATTGGGACATTCTGTGCTGGCGTGATTGTCATTGCATGCCAGTGCCTGTACATCTCTGCCTATCCCAAGTCACCCGATGCTGGCAGCCTGTCGGGTATCTCCATCGCTACTCTTATCTTTGCGCTGATATCGACTCTGGCGACGGCAGTGCTCGCGCTGCGACAAAAGGCTGGCCGCACTATCAAGGCTTGGATTGAGGGCGTTTGGTGCGGCATCGCGACACTCTTTTGGATTTTGGCCTCGATTGGTGGCATTGCTAAGCCTGCCAATGACATGCGCAACATCACTTGCAGGGTGCTACCCGATGGCAACAGAACTGATGATTCCAACTTCAAGCGTGCGTGCCAGTCGTCGTTTGCTTCGACGGCGTTCTGCATTGTATCGGCACTGCTCTTTATTGCAACATGCGGCCTCTTGATCACATTCTCTATCCAGCGCAAGATTCGTGAGAAGAAGGCATCCCAGGTCAAGGTTGGCGGCCACTACACCCTGGCCCCATCGCCATCAGAATATCGTCGAGCCGAACAAGCTGCCAAAGACGAGGAGGAGCAACATGAAGGCAAGGGCAACCACTCGCGGACTAGCACCTCGAACCGACCCGAAGCCAGCGGTGCTACAGCAGCTGAATTGCAGCCTCTCGAGGAAGGACATAGCTCGATTGAGTTGCCTGAGAATGTGTACAAAGACCCTGTTCTCCCAACCACCACTGCCGCTGCCGCCGCTTCCGTGTCCTCACCAGCCCCAGTGGTAGCAGCACCAGTGACGTCGACACTGTCTCCAGCACCCCTCCCTTACCACCATCAGCAGTTTTCTTCTCAGGGCAGCGGCCATCATTTTGCGGCTGGCAGTGACCCAGGTCATATGCAGTACCCTAGCTATCAATCCAACGCAGGCGGATATGGCTACAACACCAGTGATCCCCAGAACGCCAACACTAATGCCTACTTGGGACCCCAGGGAAGTGGCCATGTCCAACAAGCTTCGCAAATGTCGGGCATCTCGGCTGGTGGCGGATATGGCATGGGCACGTTCAGCCACTCGCAGTACCCGTCAGTGTCCCATTCACAGTACCCATCGGCGACAGGAGCAACGCCTGGTGCCGTGTATCCATTGATGCCCGGTGCACCAGAGTTTTACCACCAGCAACCAGACTTTCAGAACCAAGGGTCTGAGCTGAACACGATAATCCCACCATCGCATCAGCAGCAGCCAAGTAACCAAGTCCCTTATGGTACTATGCCTCGCCCGGAGCACTTTTAAAAAGACGACGAGAGTGTATGAGCAAAGCATGTTACTACTCTTTTTTTTTGGTCTCCGCCGCTGTCTCCGTCCCCACCTGTATATAGTCCATTTCTCCTTTGGCCCAAATAATAATGAGAGAAAATTCAAGTTGAAGCAGCATTATTATTGTGTTTATTATTGTGTATGATGGCAAACAGGGCAGTAGAAGGGGAGGAGCAAATGGAATGGATAGAAGGATAGTAAGCAATTAGATGGGGCAGTGTTGGGTGGTGCAGTGACCACCATCGGAGCATTGGTCATTGTTTTGAGGCAGTGGAGGGACGGACGGAGGGAAGGGAAGAGAGCAACAGCATCATCATCGCCCATGTGTTATGAGTTTGTATGTATGTATGTATGTATTGCATGTTCCCCCGCCCTTTCCCTTGTCACAACTTTGCTGGCTGGATGGATGGCTGGCTGGCTGGCCCAGTTGCTTGTGCTTGTACAAATTTGGATCCCTCGTATTTTTCTTTGCCGACCATTCCTCCTTCCTCGTCTCTTCTACCCATCCACCCTCGTTCTCTTGTGCAGGTACAGTACAAGCTATTCTGCTGTCGAGTATTTCCCCCCCCCTCTCTCTCTCTCTCCTCCTATCTTCCCTCTCCCTCCCTCCTTCAACTTTTATTAGGGTGGAAGAGTGAGAGAGTGAGTGTGTGTATATGAGAATGAGAAAGCGAATGAAGCTAAACCACAACAATGGCGAACAAGACCCTTGAGCATTCCACCAGGACACTCTGCTCGTTCAGTAGCATTTGCAAATACATTCATTCCTGCAAAGCTCGTCGTCGTTTTTGCGTCTTATTGACGCGTAGCGGGTTTTTCATTCTCCTATATACCTGTCAAAACCTGGGGCCTGTAGAGGGGGTTATGTTTGCAGGGTGGTAAAGTTCGTCTGACCCTAGACGAGAATCATCTGAGTGCGCTACCCAAATATCGCGCGCCTTGTCCACTATTGCACTCTATCCTTGTCGCATGAGGAAGTATCCTTCGTTGCAACAACAAACAACACCTGCGTTGCGTTGTAAGAGCGAGAGAACGCCTGACTCTTTTTTGTGTGTATGTGTGTGTGTGGCAAGCGTAAAGGTGTTTCTCCCCTCCCTCCCCCCTACTACCACCCACCCTACCCCACCACACCCTCTATACTACCCACAACCACCCCTCACTCACTCACTCTTTTTTCTTTTTCATTCGCAAGAGCTCATTTCTAATTGTTGCTCCTTCTCACATTTCACCCACTCACCCTTCTCCCTGTCAGACCACCCTCCCACCCAACCAACCCACCTACCACCCACGGCTCATTCACTTAAACTTACGTCTATCCTTTTCCTCCTAATTTCCTCTCCTTCTTTGGATCCGTTGCCCTCTTTGCATTAGACCCCTCCTCCCTGTTCATTCTGTTCACATCAGCTGACCATCCAACAACGCGTTTCCCATGGGTATCTGCTCGAGTTGCTGTGCCGGTATGTCCATTGAAAACCGTGACAGAATCTAATGATGCCTTCTGTAAAAAAAAAACCGACAGAAAATGTTTGATGACCAAACGCTGTTGTCTCACTCAACTCACCTCATGCTCACCTTGAACCCTTCTCGGCTGTCTTTGTCTGTTTTATGTAACAATACTAGACCGCAATCGGAATCGTCTCTACGAGCCCCTTCTGCAGGAGAATGAGCGAGAGGCTGTAGCAGACCTGCTGCAGTATCTGGAGAGTATGTTCCTTCTTCTTCTCAACAACAACAACAACAAAGATGCGCGCTAGCGAAATGTGGACAGGGTATACATGTATATATCACACAGGATTGTCCATGTCGCGTAGAGACAAAAGAGACGGAAACACCCTTGGACCCGTGCGCGCACTCTAGCCCCAGTCATGGCATGGCATGGCATGGCGTGGACAGACTCCCTTCTTTCTTTTTTCTTCTTTTATTGTCTCTTCATGGTTCCCATGTCCACTATCTACGACACACTTCGTCTCTCCTACCACGCCACGCCACGCCTACTCCGCCTACTCTTGTGGACCAATACCGACACAGTCATGCCAGTTTGTCCCAACATGCAACCACACTCAGCACGGCCCAGCAAGAAACACAAAACCTTGGATGGGTGTTCATCACGATTGTCTGTCTCAAGAAGGCTAGAAAAGGGGGGAGGAGGAGGGAGGGATGGATGGAGGAAGGAGATATAGAGTGTGAAGAGCGAGATGCAGCTGTCGCGCATCCACAGACAGACACACGTTGGAGGGAGCAGATGCTTCTGGAAAACTACTTTTTTTTCCCAGTCGGCCATCCGTTTGTTATGCTGCTGCCCATTTCCACACAGAAAGAAGCTTGTCTTTTTTTGTTGGCCGAGTTTCCCCACCCCGTTTTACAAATGCACGTCCCTCCCTTTTTATGCTCCATCCCCCCTTCCCCTCTTTTTTCATTGAATACGATGAGGAGGATAGTATGTGGATGGGATGGCATGGGCGATGAAGATGGTGGGAAGGGTTGGGGAAAGGGAGGGAGGGGAGGAGCAGCGAATGTGGTCAGTCGACGGGGAAATCCTTACTCCATCGACACACTATATTCCAAAGGATTGGTGTCTACGTGAATCCCACCATGCGCTGCACTCCTGTTCTTCAACATGGACCTATTACTCTACTTTATTGTTGCTGTCTTGGGGGTGGGGATGAGAACGTGTGCAAGACATTTGCTTCTTCATGACTGAGCCCTCAGGTCATACCGCGTGGATACTGTTGTTATACCTCCCCCTATTTCTTCAGTACCCAAGGATAATATGTCTTGGCATATGTTCACCTTTCTTCATTTTAGAAAAGTGTGAAGTGTCCCTTTTTTTTCTCTCTCTCTCTCTCTCTTTCTCGCGTGCTGTGTCACTACTTTCTCCACTGGTGGTTCACATGGAATGGATGCTCTACACTTTTGCTCTTTTGCCCCCTTGGTCATTGCGCTGAATGCTGACATACGCAAACGTCTATTTTTTTTACCATATGTTTTTCTTGGGAAACAAATCAACAAATTAGACCGCACAGAGACCAACTTCTTTGAAGGCGACCCTCTGAGGGCTCTCTCCACCCTCTCGTTCTCCGACAATGTCGACCTTCAGCGATCAGCTGCCTTGGCATTTGCCGAGATCACTGAGAAAGGCAAGTATATATATCTCCTGGAGTAGATGATGCCACTTGTTTCTAGCCATCTCAAATAGATGTGAAAGGATAGAAAGGAACTGACGCCATCTTGAACGCATGGGGATCTCTCTTTTTGTTTTGTTGACAATAGACAACCGGATGGTAGATCGAGATACTTTGGAGCCAATCTTGTTCTTACTCCAGTCTCATGATGTCGAAGTTCAGCGGGCTGCCTCTGCAGCTCTCGGCAACCTCGCTGTTACCCGTAAGGCTGAGTACATGTGCAACAGGGGAAACAGGATGATCTTACTCGGCACGAAAAAGCAAGGGGGGCTGGATAGCTTGGTGGGATTTTGATGGGAAGATGCAGTATGATGCAGGTCTAGTGGAATTACCCACTCTGAAAGAGCCGAGGTTGCACAGGGAAAGAGGAGATGTTCCTCTTATATTGCGTCGTATGATAAAGTGGGATAGCTTTGTGCACCATACTAAGATTGCAAAACAATCTTTTTTACTTTTCCTTCCTAGCCGAGAATAAGCTTCTGATTGTCAAGCTGGGCGGACTGGAGCCTTTGATTCGCCAGATGCTCTCCCCTAACGTTGAAGTGCAGTGCAACGCTGTTGGCTGCATTACCAATCTAGCGACGCATGGTTAGTAACAACAAGCTTTTTTGTGTTGCCTCTCCTCACACGATATCCATTGTTGACTTGATGGCGACCATGTGTACTTAGTGTATATTTGCCCATTCAAAAAAAAATAGATGAAAACAAGACCAAGATTGCAAAGTCGGGTGCTCTAGTCCCCTTGACCCGACTGGCACGATCAAAGGATATGCGTGTACAGCGCAACGCCACAGGAGCACTGCTCAACATGACCCACTCTGATGACAACAGACAGCAGCTGGTTAATGCAGGCGCCATCCCTGTACTTGTGAGCTTGCTCAACTCACCCGACACGGACGTACAATACTACTGCACAACGGCGCTTTCCAACATTGCTGTCGATGCTGCCAACCGTAAGAAACTGGCGCAGACGGAGCCCAAGCTAGTCAATGCTCTTATCGGTCTGATGGAGTCTTCGAGCTTGAAGGTCGAGTGCCAGGCTGCTCTGGCGCTTCGTAACCTTGCTTCCGATGAAAAGTATCAGCTGGAAATTGTTCGTTCACGGGGTCTGACACCGCTGCTCCGCCTCCTGCAGTCATCATTTTTGCCTCTTATTTTGTCCTCTGTCGCCTGTATCCGTAATATTTCGATCCATCCTCTGAACGAATCGCCCATTATCGATGCTGGATTCCTGGACCCCCTTATTGAATTGCTGGCTTATGACGAGAATGAGGAGATTCAATGCCATGCTATTTCTACCCTCCGTAACCTGGCTGCCAGTAGCGAGCGCAACAAGAAGGCGATTGTTGAGGCTGGTGCCGTGGAGCGTGTTTGCCAACTGGTTCTGTCTGTTCCCCTGAGTGTTCAATCTGAAATGACCGCTTGCGTTGCAGTTCTCGCATTAAGTGGTATGTGTAATTCGATCAAATTTCCAACCTCTTCTTTTTTTTAATCTTGATGATGTCTCTAGTTCAGTACCTGATGAGGCGTATGACTGATCCCAATCTTTTTTTTTTCCTTTCTTACTATTGTACTATAGATGAACTGAAGCCAAGATTGCTGCAATTGGGATGTTTGGATGTACTGATTCCGCTTACAGAGTCACCTAGTGTGGAGGTACAAGGCAACAGCGCAGCAGCGATCGGCAACCTGTCGTCCAAGGTCGAAAACTACCAGCCTTTCATCAAGGTGTGGGATACACCAGCTGGCGGATTGCATGGATACCTGTCACGATTCCTGGAAAGCGTGGACACGACCTTCCAGCACATTGCTATTTGGACGATTGTGCAGTTCCTGGAAGGAAATAATACCGATTTGAACCAACTGATCATCAGCTCACCCGACATTATACCCGCCGTAACGCGCCTTACACAGCAGTTTGAGTCGACATCGCCTTCGTACAACAACAGCCAGCAAGGAGGCGAGGATGGCGGCATGAACGACGAGAGCGAGATTGTTGGCCTGGCACGGCGTGTACTGAGCATGATCGCCGAACCCGAGGGCCATCCTTAAAAACTCGCGCTCGTATACATTTCTTTTTATTCTTTTTTTTTTCTCTTTTACGACCACCCACACCCATCGACCGGAAAACAAACAACAAAAGAAAAAAGAAAAGCAAAAAACATTTACTTTTTGGCGACGAAGCATAGGAGCATATATTACCTACTTTTTCGTTTCCTTCCCACTCTTAGCATTTTGTTTTTAGTGTAGCGAGCATATATATTGAAAGCTACTATTTTTTCATTCTATGAAGTGTACTTCAGTCATGTTGCATTATCATGGTCTGCGTAATGTGTATGTGTGTTTGTTGCTGCAAGAGATGTAAGGTACATTTTCCCTGGAAAAGTAGAGATGACAGTGCCTGTTAAGCCACGCCCCGCCACATTCTCCTGAAAGTTCCCCAATCAGGCAATTCCTTTTATTCCAAGGTTGAAAAGGGACCATTCATTTCTCATTTGCATACAGCACCAAGTTTTCATTTTGCCCAAAGCATCCATCCATGGCTTCAACACCAGATCCAGCGAAACACGCCGGCTCGTCGACTGAACCAGCAGACAACAAGGCGTTTGAAAAGTGGCGGAGGACGTTTGCGCTTATTACCGGTGTTGGACTGTCACAGGAAGAGTTTGCAGCCGAGGTCACCCGGATGCAGCAACGAGAGTGCGAGCTTCGTCGTGAGAAGCTGATCAAATCTAGTAATGTTTGGAATCCATCTCGCCCATGCTTTTCTTGTTTTGATCCGTTTCGTATCAACTGCTGGATTATAAGAGCGGCCATTTGCTAACAGGGGACGTTTCATTACTCCTCTTCTTCTTTTTTTCCCCCCATGTTTTGGGAATTTCAAGGTCCTGGAGTGCGCTTCATGATGAACAACTTGGCCAAGGTGGGCTGTCCAGTGAAGAGCAGTATGATGGAGTGTGTGCCTTGCGATGCTACAAAGTCTGGTGGCTTCTCCAACAGCCATGGCATCTTGCTCTGCCAGAACCATTTCTATAGCAAGACGCATCAGGAACAGACCATGATCCACGAGATGATGCATATGTATGATCACTGCGTCTTTAATGTCGACTGGACGAACCTGCGCCATCACGCCTGTAGCGAGGTAAGGAACCGAAGGAGGATAGGAAAGCTGAGAAAACAAAGGACAAACAAAGCTGGAGTACATATGACAAGAAAAAATAACATCAAATGGATCATTTACACAAACTTCTTTCTGACGAAAAAAAATAGGTCCGAGCAGCAGCACTGAGTGGAGATTGCAATTGGAGCAGAGAGTTTTTCGACAGAGGAATCCGCAAGTTTACAAAGCAGCATCAGGAATGTGTAAAGCGACGAGCAATTGTATCTGTTGAGGCCAACCCGCACTGTCCAAACCGGCGTGAGGCCGAGAAGGCTGTCAACGCTATCTTTGAATCATGCTATAACGACACCCGGCCTTTTGACGAGTTTTACTAAGAAGAAATGCCACAGCAAGGAAACCCCACAATAATGAAGATCCACAATCCTTTCACTTCATTTCTATTGCATATTTTTAGACTGTATTTTTGGCAATAAAATAGAAGAACACACACACACACAGTACGCATGAATAAGGACAAGAAAAGATCAAAAAAAAAGTTTCTACAGAGCACTCTTTTCAGGATTAGCGCGGATCCACCTGGTGACCGTTTCTGCGACCGAGACAACTTGTTGGACCTGCTCCATCGGCACGCCAACATTCCGACTGCCGTAAACGTGGCTTTTCAGTTGCGGAGGCACATTCAGAGGCACGAGCGTCGCCACAACGGACAATTCCGTCTCTGGAATGCTCAACAATGTAGTATCACTCAAGACTTTTCCATACGACTCGGACAGAATGCCCTGGACTAGATCTGGCGAAGATCCACCAATTCTTTCAATGATCGGATCGGCTATGCGAACAATGAAATAAATGAAAAACAGGATACTTGTGTTACTTTATGAAATTCAACCTGTACAGAAAAGGGAAAGGTGGCTGTAGTGATGGTGGTAGGTGGTAGATGGTGAAGAGAAAAAAAAAGGTGTGTTTCTTCAATTGTTCCTTACCGTGATGTCTATAAATCTCATGAAACAAGGCACGTCCACGATCTTCATACTGTTGAGGCGTCAGTTTGTTGGCAGCGCCACGGACTGGACCATGTTGATTGACCGCAGCGACCAAGGCTGGGTCGAGAGCCATCGTGGCCGCGCCTAGGGCATTGATGGTATAGGGTCCTCCACAGAGAGCAGAGCCCTTGAACAGGGCCTCGCGCAATCGGCGGACGAAATGGACTTGGGCCTGGAAAATCTTTTGATCCGGTGGAGCCGAAGAGACCTCCTCGGCATGGATGACCAAGGCACCCGATGCAATATCAGCCAACGTACTCTGGACGAGAGGAACGAGTAGCTTGGGACAATTGGATGACATAAAAGTACATGCCTACTCAATTGATCCAACAGTTTAAGGCGGAGAAGAGAGTGTGAGGGGAGTGGGGCAAAGTCAGACTGGGGGGGTCATTGTGAAGGACCAAAGAATAGGAAAGAGGGGGAGGGGAGATTGACGCGGGGAAGAAAGACCAAAAAAATGCACGTACCAAGAGCAGAGGCCGAAGCTCCGCTGCCGTCATGGTGAGGGCTGCATTCCACTCTGCAATGGGGGCTTGAATTGTAGTCATGAATGGCAACAATGAGAAAAAAAAGAGAGAAAGAGGAGAGAAGAATGAAATGCACAGTCGGATTTTTCAAGACAAAAAAAAAGAGTTGCACCTTTTTCTGTGTGTGCCGCAAATTCGGTTAAAGTGAACGGGGGAATTTTTTGTTGGTCTTGACCTTCCTTTGTACATGATCCACATTTTGATTTGCTCATACCATACATGTATCATAACAGAATGGTAACAAATGCCTCCACTTGTCTCGTCTCCTCTGGCTATATAGCAATAGAATAACTGACAAGCAACTACCTTTGTAGCATTCCCCCATACACGTATCAGCTGGAAGCAGTATATGTTATCATACGGATGCTATCCCACCACTTCCTCTTACCTTGAATATCTTTTCTTTAATTCGACTGGTAATGTATGGAAACATTGGATGTGTAAGTCTGTGGTATTTAACAGTCAAAATATATGGCGGTTTTAAGACGGATGGAACGAAAGGCGGTCGTGAAGGTGAAAAAGCCAGCAGAAAACACCACATGCTTATCTTCATCAACCATACATGTATCATTTTTTTTTACATACGCCATCCACTTTCACTTTAGTCACTATGACAAGCACCAAAATTCCTACCAAGTTATGTACCATGTAATATGACATTGTCTGTTCGCGCTCTTTATTAGTACTAAGAAAACTCCTCCCGCTTATCTGATGATTGCTTCATACCATACAAGATCGGCAATCTTGTAGGAGCTTTCTAAAGTACAAGGTGGCGATTGTCACTGAGTGGAGACACCTGGTGAAAAAGTGAAGGTGTGTATTGATCATTTAGAAAAGACCAGTACTCTTCTGCATTTTTTCACCTCCTCGTTCTACTGCTAGACATCAATTATTGCATCCATCATTAGTTGACCAAGTAATTGATAATAAGGGTGCTGTCAGATCATCTGCAGAACACGTGTACCTTGACAGTTGCAAGGCCAATCAAAAAGTCTTACTTGTCTAGTGTTTAATCTTCTTTCATTTCAACCGTAAAGCGGGTGAAGCAACCAAGTCAGTAACATTGGATGATGGTATAACTATTCTAGTAGTGTTTGAAATGAAGCTACAACGAACAGAGAATATCTGTGTCACAAAATGCTTGAA
Source organism: Actinomortierella wolfii (assembly GCA_016098105.1). Taxonomy (NCBI): domain Eukaryota; kingdom Fungi; phylum Mortierellomycota; class Mortierellomycetes; order Mortierellales; family Mortierellaceae; genus Actinomortierella; species Actinomortierella wolfii. Next base: position 21,190 of record JAAAIY010000120.1, read on the forward strand.
CCACTATCTGCAGCCCTATGCAATTCCAACCTGTCTTGAGCAGTGTTGTGAGCTGAGCACAGTAAAATTGGCGAACCGCATCGACAGTGGCATTTCTTCTCACCAGTAAGTATACGATCTTCTATTGTAAATTCTAGCCGCATGTTGGTTTTTTCAATTTGGCTGGGTTTCCGGAACTCTCAAATAGCCTGGTCAACCTGGTTAACCAGTGTGCTAGTATAAGGTATAATAACGCGAGAATAAAAAACATATTGAAAGTAGTATATGTAGGAGATTGGATTGAGCTTCAGACAACACAGTGGTGTGTGTAGAGTTTTAATCCACTCACCGATGACCATCAAAAAATATGTGTTCAATAGAGCAGGTATTTTTGTAGGTCATTTGCTTGGGTGTCTCTGTTCTATATGACTACTCTCAGCTCCTACTGCCCCCCCCCCCTCATTGGGAATCATGCATGGCATGAGTACTGCGCTTAAAGACCGCATGTGCTAGCCTAACCAAAGTTGACCAAGTTTGGTTGCTTCGCTTTCGTCATTCTAATCGGTATGACCAAAACGTTTGAATCACTAGAATAACCATGCCAAAGTCTATACTCGCCACGTGAAAGCAGCCATCGACCAAAAGGATCTCTTCTCAAGAAAACGAGGACATTCAATTCTATGTTCTTTCTTCGAGGCTTCATTAAACTTCCCAACTATTATTTTCTGATCACACTGAGTTTCGAATCTTTCTATCCTTTATTATTGCAAGTACAAAAAGTAATAATGAAATTCCTTGAATGAGTACGCGATCCAAGGACGCCCCTCCAGTGAACGGTCGCGATCTAAAATTTCCAACGATTCTACCATTGGCATCTCTGTTAAACCTAGTGCCAATGGTGGCGCTGTCGGAGGCTCCATGTAGGAGGCCACAAATTTCAGCGAAGGGTGGTTCTTCGTGATCTCGACCAACTCCTGTGCTCCGAATCCCTCGCTGAACTGGGTCAAATCAAAAAATTGAATACTCGAAAGACCGGGCAGCACATGTAACAGACAGAATAGTTCATCGGCCTCAATATCCCAACTGCCCCAAAATACGATACTTTTGAGATTACTATGAGCGAATGGCAGTATCTGGTTGTTCATGTCCAGAGGCGCATCGAGGATTCCCTTGACACGGAGTGGGAAACGATGGCTTGCGGCATCATGTACTAGACGTAATGAACTGAGAGTTGGGCATGAGCGCAAGATAGCCAAGCTAAACCTAAGCTCTTGAAGGTCGCCTTGTAAACTAATAGAGTCTAGCATCGGGAAAGACCAATCCCAGGTCCAACGTGTTGGGTGGACCAATACCGGAACTTCTTGTCTTTGGGTAGATATTTAGAAGGTGCGTAGATTAGGCGAGAGATGGAGGCATTCCGGATCGAGGAAACTAGCTGCTTGGTGATCCAATCTCAAATTAATTAATTTTGGGCAGTGGAACCAAATCTCGGTCAATTGTCGTTGCTGGGTGTCAGTTGATGTTGGCGAAAATGTCGATGTCTCAGTAGTTTGATCGTCATTTGAGTAGTCGGGAACAATGATATCATCTCTCCATGGCGGGAAACGGATAAGGTTATTTAGATCCTCGATGTTTGGTGCCAGTTCCCACACCGAGCGGTCGATGACCATGCCATATAATGATAACTCCGTGAGTTTGGGTAATAGTCGTGGAACGGTAAGCAAACCAATTATCCCGTGGTCAAACAGAGGGTGATTCACTTCAAGAGTCTTCAATGTACTCGAGAACCCAACGAGGCCATCCTGAAGGATCTTCCATACCGATGTAACCGTTCCTGTTGGTAGTGTTTCGACTGGGTTGTAATTGATTCTCAGAATCTCCAAAGGAACCAATGGTTCCAGTTGATGACCATCGGGTTGGCGATGGTAGTGCTCAGCTTCATATGCGGCCCAAGCTAGGATATCCTCATCACCACCATAATTGGATGCCCATGGGTCAATGCCAATCTCTTTCATTCCTCGGAAGCGTTGCAAGATTTGAGCTTGAGAATGACCTGGGTACAGCTTCGTCATGAAGTTCCATATGTTGCTTGCGGTGGTACTCATGCTTCTGATCGTTGCCACAAAGGGATCAAAGGGGTTATTCAACAAAACGGTTGATCCATCGGGTGGTAGAAGCGCGGGATAGTGTCTCGCTGGGGGGAGTAATGAAAAGACCCTCCATGCACTACTGATACTGGTATCAATATCAAGAACGAAATCGGCATCATTAGCCAGCTCTGAACCTAACGCGAAGCACCAAGAAAGTGTACAGTTGCTAGTGAATAAATGAGGAATTGCAGGAAATGTATCTCAAGCTATACACTGTTGAACTCATGGGAACATTGACGTGGTTTAATGGAGATGGATGGGATTACTTACCCAATATAATTGGCTCCGGAATCATGTGACACTCACTAACTTGGTCAGGTCCATGGTGAAGTTGAATCGTCTTGATCATCGCCTCCGCAAAGTCATACATATCCTTGTGGCTAGATCCACGGCTACGGTGAATCCAGATCTTACATAGACGGGTCATCTTGGCAGCATTGTTGAGGTATCATTCTTGGTCACTCACTTCAATCTCTAGCTCCTCTATCTCGTCCAATCTATGACCGACAAACGCCCATGTCAGATGACTATAAATATCGCCGATCGGGTATTCGAGCACTCTACACAAGTCATCATAACTGGCGTGTTCATATCTCCAGTGGATCACTTTGACCAAAGAGAGATAGTCGAGCATTGGTTTGAGATCAAGTGGTGTATCAGAGAGAGGCAAACCGTTAGATTGACGTATGATATCGATATTATGGCCGCTGACAAAAAACAGAGATAGGAGGAAGAGGACTAGTTTGTGGAGTTGTCTACTGTTGGAGTCGGTATATCTCTTGAACGGGTCGCGGTAAAGGCAACGGGCAGCAATAAAGAACACATCTTTACTGACAGTCAAAAGGTTGAACAAGTCTTGAGGGTTGTCGATCCACTCTATCCCCTTGGCGATACATTCCAAAGGTAAACGGGGCATGAGGCTGATATACAGTAGTTTGGAGTTCAGGCCAGTGAATGGAAGGATGTGCGAGAGGAGTTGAAATGTTGGGAGTGAAGGATAAAGGCCCAAAAGCTTGCGGACCGAGAGTATAAATGTGTGAAATCCGTTAAAAATTTATACTCCGCCACAAGGTTATTCCTCGGGCTTGAGGTGTCCTCGGGCTGTGCGTTGCCGTACGGCGCCCATTTTATTTATATAAACTTGCAGATTTGACGGCGGCAGGCCGCCACGTTTCCACTTCACAATACTCCTCGTGTACATTCCGAAGGTAAACGAGGCATGAGTTGTTGAGGGTTTGGACTAGTCGATGGATGAGTGTATGCAAAGAGGATATTCAATGTTTGGAGAAGAGAAAAGGGTATTAATCAGAATAGTTGCTTGGGGATAGAGGATATAGATACTTGAGGGAAAAAAAACTGTACTCTGTCAAACTTATCCCTCCCCATCGCATTATTACAATTGCTTTTTCAAATAAGCATCAGGGGTTGCGTTTCTGCCGCTGGTCATTTGAACTTGTCTCTGATCCGCTAAGCACATTCTATTCAAACAACACTTCCACACCCGCTCCCAGTCCCACAAACCATAAAATGAGGAAACGTTCTCAATGTTTCAGGAACCAAAGTCTATTATCGTTTTCATCCTATCCAAAGTGCACATATCGACCTCTGACTCCTTATGAGGAATTGCCACCATATGCTTGTTCGCTAATAAACAATGGTTACTGCTCGACCAACTACCGCTAATAATAAATAGGGGGAGGCAACGTCAATAACCATGTTTCCTTCATTCCACGTCACTTTGTGCAGTTGTTCATTAAAACAATCATGATGCGTGTCCCCTACAATCCAATCTCGCCAAGGGAAACCGTAACGATAATATGAAGAGGCTGTTAACGAGGAAAGGAATAGTTTGCTAATCTTCAGTTTTGCCGAAAATGCAGATGGGTTAGAATCTGTGGATAACGATAGTGAGAACTCTGCTGAAGGGATAACGAGGCGAACATTGACTCGGTTGTTGGAGAAGGAGGAGTACGAGTTCAATTCCGAGATTGAGAGGTCCTCTACCCCTCCTCCTGACATAGCTCCACCACTCCCTGCTCCTTATCCGTCGGGCTCGCTCAGGCATAGCATATGGAATGGCCCGCAAATGACACAAAAGACGATTTTCATGTTTGGATAGAGAGAATGTTATTCCCGACTCCAAAGCGTTACTCAGTAATATCAAAAACACGAGAAAACCAATGTGATCTGCGTAAACCACTTAAATCTGTGCCTGTCAATTGAAAACGGATCATTATTACTATTCTCTGTTTCCACCCTCTGTCCCTCCCACTGAAGACTGCGTAATGGCATGAGTATTGCGAGTGAAGATATGTGCCAGTGTTAACCTAACCAAAGTTGATCAGGCTTGGTTGCTTCGCTTGAACCAAGAGGATATTCAAAGTGTCATATGCAGTATTTACGATAATTCGTGATCGTTCTGAAAATGGAAGGACCACTCTCTTTCGCACGTTCGGTATTCATATCAGTAGAGGGAGGTGTGGGATGAGAAGAGAGACAAAAAAGTGTCAGAGGGTCCAAGTGGATGATGTTTGCCATTGAAGTGTACCAAAGACAAAAACGAAAAAAGATGTTGTCATTATTGAGAACGATGTTTAATGTGCGATTTTTTTGACCTTTACACAAATTATTTGTGCTGAGAATGCACCGGAGGAAATTACGAGGGTGTTATTTCCTATATTCAACTCATTTTGGCCATTCCCTCCCCCTAGAGTAACCAGATGTTAATCAGATTTCGAATATCCATGTAGACTGGGAAGAGCCAAAGCAAAAAATCCAAGCACGCCACTTCAAAACAGGCGTCAACCAAAGGATCCCTTCTCAAGAGAAAAAAAAGGGATATTCAGTTCTACATTGAACCTACATGGTCGCAGATAATCCCTCAATTTTATACTGTCTGAAAAATGAAAGCTTCTGACTCTTCTGTCCATTACTACTACAGGAACAAAGCGTAGCTACCAAAGTTCGTGAATGTATACATAATCCAACGCCGCTCCACAGGTAACATGGCGTCAATTTCGTCAGCCATTCCTTTAGAGACAATTGACGACATTTCTACTAGTTGGTCAGATGTGATTTCCGGAAGGCCTTTGGTCTGTGGTGGCTCTGTCCCGAGATTCCAGTAGGTGATCACATACATTAGCGAAGGGTGGGTTTTCGTGATCTCGACCATTTCCCCAGCTTCTGATCCTTCACTGAACTTGGATGTCCCAAAGTCTAATTTCAACAGACCAGGTAGCACTTGTAACAGACATTCCAGTTCATCAACCTCAATATCCCAAGTGCCGTAGAAATTGATATTCCGCAGATGGCTATGGGTGAATGGTATCACTTCGTTGTTGTTGTCCTGCGGGGCATTGATGATCCCTTTGACACGGAGCGGAAATCGACTGTTTACACAATCATGGGTGAGATCTATCACTCTGAGACTTGGACATGATCTCAAGATAGCCATGTTGAACCCAAACTCGTGAAGGTCGCCATGCAGCGTAACATGGCTTAGTAATGGGAGGGACCAATCCCAGGTCCAGTGTGTTGGGTGAATCATTCTTGAAGTTTTTGGGGCTTGGTGTGAGTTTAGGCCATTAATGCTTCTCTGCGAGCAAAACATGCTTAACTTGCGTAGGTGAGGTGATAAGTGGAAGCAATCTGGATCGATGAGACAGACTGCGCGTTCCCGCACAGTTAATTCAGTCAGCCTTGGGCAATGGAACCAAATATCGGTCAATTGTTGTTGCTGAGTGTCGACCGATGTTGATGAAAACGTCGACGTCCCACTATTGAGATCGTCCTGTGGGTAATTGGGGTCTGTGGTATTATCTCTTGATGGTGGGAAACTGATATCGACTATTATCGTCTCGATGTTAGGTGCCAGTTCCCACGCCGAACGGTCGATGGTCAACCCTCTTAAAGATAACCACGTGAGTTTGGGTAATGGTCGAGAAATAGTAAACAAAAGCACAACCATTCTGCCATCAGATTTAGAGTAAGTTAACAGGAGACGTCTTAGAGTATCCGAAAACCCAAGAAGGCCATCCTGAAGAATTTTCCACTTTGGTATAGTCATTCCTGTTGGTAATATCCCGACGTCATCGTAACGGATTGTTAAACTCTCCAAACGAACCAATGACCTCAGATGATGGTCAATTGATGGGCGGTGGTAGTTTTCAGCCTCACATGCGGCCCAGGCCAGGATATTCTCATCATCACCATTGGCTGTCATCGAGTCAATCTCAAGAGTGCGCATGCCTCTGAAGCGCTGCAAGATTTGACCGAGAGATTGACCTGGGTACAACTTCAACAGAACTTCCCACGATAAATAGCGTGCGGTAGACATGAACTCGATTGTTGATACAAAGGGATCAAAGGGATTGTTCAACAATACAGTGGATCCATCTGGTCGTGGAAGCGTGAGGGAGTGTCGTGGTGGTGGTAGCAGCGAAAGAACTCTCTGTGCATTACTGATACTGATATCAATCTCAGGCGAACTAGGAGAGTTTTGATATGTGTATTGACCTAACATCATGTACCAAGAAGGTTAATGTTAGTGAGCAAGTAGGGAAGAATAAAGAATGCATCTACTAACCCATACACTCTCGGTCTCATAGGAATACTGGGTTGATTTGCAATGGTAAGACACAGACGATGAGACAAAAAAAGGTGGAAGCACTTACTCCATTCAATTGGGCTAGGAATCATATGGCATTCATTGAGTCGGCCAGGCTCATGATGGAGTTGAATGGCCTTGATCATCGCCTCCGCAAAGTCATACATATCCTTATAGCTAGTTCCTTTATCACGGTAAATCCATATCTTACGTAGACGGGTCATCTTGGCAGCATTGTTGAGGTATCGTTCTTGGTCCTCAACTTCAATCTCTAGCTCCTCAATCTCGTCCAATCGGTGACCGACAAAGGCCCAGGTCAGCTGTCTGTACATATTGTCTGGGTAACCGAGCATGTAACACAGATGGTCATAACAGGTGGGTCGAATTTTCCAACGAATGCTTTTGACCAAGGAGAGATAATCAAACATTGGTTTTGGATCAAGTGGTGTGCCAGAGAGAGGCATGTCATTAGATTGGCGTATGATCTTGATATTATGGCTGCTGGCAGGAGACAGAGATAGGAGGAAGAGGACTAGATTGTAGAGTTGTTCACTGTCGGAGTGGGTATATCTCTTGAACGGATCGCGGTAAAGGCAACGGGTGGCAATGAGGAACACATCTTTACTGACAGTCAAAAGGTTGAACAAGTCTTGAGGGTTGTCGATCCACTCTATCACCTTGGCAATACATTCCAAAGGTAAACGAGGCATGATTTTAATATGTAGTTGTAATTATTTGGAGTTTGAACTAGTGGATGGAGGGATGTGTGAACAAAGGATTTGAAGTGTTGGGAGCGAAAGATAAAGGCTAAAAAAGAAACATCGATTGTGCACGGTAAGTATTAATACGTGGAATGTGTTAAAAATTTATACTCCGTCAAGGTTATTCCTTGGCGTTACAGGGCTGTGCACTGTCATGTGGCGCTTCCTTTTTCATTTCTATAAAAAAAACTAACAGCCTGGCCCAGCAGTGCCCCATCGAGTTTCTGCTTCACGATACTGCTCATACATGTTATGTGAGAGGTACTGTTGAGAGAATAGAACAAGATCATCCTTCTAAATCAATAGGCTGTAATGGTAGGTCCATCGATGTCATGAATCAATAGAATAGTCAGGCCAAGATCAAAGATCGCTACATCAAAGCAATCATTGACCAAAGGATTCGCATCTTAAGGAAACAATTGCACATTCATTCTACAAGGTTAAATATAAAATATCAACTCTATACTTCTAATAAAGATAGGTTTATGGCCCTTCTGTCCACCATTATTGCAGGTACAAAGCATAGCGTTTATTATCGGAGAATATATATGGGAGAGCATCCCTGATCAACGATCAATTCATAGAGATGTTTCAACGCTGTTTCCTTCAAAATCGATTTAGACGTCCAACGAGGGAGGAGTTCACCATCGGACCAGTTGCATGTGGAGTAATGATGACCAAGGATGCATATCTAAACTTTGCGTTTTGGACGTCACATGGGTTTCACAAACATGACAGGTTTTTAACTCCGTGTGGTTAGACTATGTAATGGGTGGAGAGAAATAAGGTGAAGGAAAGTGTGAGTGGTATTTCGCTATTTACTGCGGCGGGGACGGGAAGATTGGCTTTCAAGAACTTGGAACATTAACCGGTTAGGTGAGCCACTCGTTTGTCAAGATGGCATGGAAGTCATACTAACGGGAGGAAGAATCTTGAAGTTGCCAGAGAGATTCGTGCTGCTTGGTGGTTCAGAGCTCGACCCTGTTGGGACATTGATACATTGTAAAGTCTGATAATAATGCGTTATGTAGGAGAAGCAGGTATGCCACTGCTATAGCGATGTTGTTATTGGCCTAGTACCCGGGAGCCAGAATTAGCTAGGTGGGGGCATGAGGAAATTTGTCATTTGAAACGAGGGTGGGTATTGTGGTACTAGCGTCTTTACTGCTTTGATGAGCTGGCTGTTCAAGGAGTGGAATGGCTTTATGCAGGATCACGCCGCTGATATGTCAAGACGAAAGGAGGGAATCAAATAGTAGTCCTAACGGCACATAAGTTAACCCATCTGACTGATACTTAGTAACCAACCTCGGATAGCCTGATCAACTTGGTTGACCGGTGTGCTGACGTTTGAAAAGAATTCACTCCACGAGAGTGTGTAGGTTTCAAACATAGTTGCGTGTCTGTAGATTGGGTCCACTCACCAATGGTGCTATTCTCAACAATAGAGCAAAAATTTGGGGGGGTCTTTATACTAGCATGTTATCTCCTTTTTTTGCTTTCCTTTCTTAACACTCACCTATCTCTCTACTGGTATCCATACCAAGTTTATACCCCATTAATTGTCACGCATGGCATGAGCACTGCGTGCAACAATACTCAGTGGTGCTCACCTAACAGAAGTTGACCAAGTTGATCGATTCGCTTTCACCAACTTAACCATGTAAACCAATAAGTCTACCAATTCCGAATCACTAGTCTTCTAAAGGATGAATCATCTTCGTTAGACAGAACTCTCAAGGCGTGTTCAGCATATTTGAAACAGTATTTAATGTCTGGATGAAAGGTTATTGTTACGGTATTGTCAATGATATCTGTGGTTTGATTTTGAAGTGCATACAATCAGCTGTAGTGCATGGAGCCATCCATGTGGCGAAGACGTTGACTATTGTGTAGGGGTCATCATGCCATTTGTGGCATTTACATGAGGAGGTCCAAATCATCGGTCTAGAAATGAAATATTTATAACAGAGCTGTTACTGATTCTCTTCATAAAAAGTATTGATTGATGTGTATTGGACTGACTGCGACATTTATACAGCGCATGAAGCAGTGGAGAAGAAGGAAGACATATTCTCACATAATTGATACTTATCTTATATCGCAATGTTCCTGGAGAATCTTATAAGTCAATTCGACATGGAATTTGTAATAGATGGAAAGAGATGCAAATTGCTTAACCATACAGGACACACTCACTATTTCTTCAATATTGGTTCATATGTTTTACTTGGCAACAACACAACTTAGTCCTTATGGCACTATTTCCAAGAGGAACTGTGTGCAGATTGAGGACCTGCAATCCCTAGATTTTAGACTGGGAAGGTGGCTGGAAGCCAGGCCCTTCTTCTTTTGTATTTTACGAATCAACGATGGTAGAATAACGACAACTTCTCTTTCCCCTCGTAATACCTTAGAAAACACACACCTCAAGGATGATTAACTGTAACTCTTCCCTCACGGACTAAGAGTAGACCGTTTGCCAACTATGTAGAAAGGGAGGATAATGTCCACCAAGCCAAATACGTCGAGTCGCCAGCAAAGATCATCATATTGTTGGAGAAATACGAAGGTACCCAAATGGAGGAGAATCCAGTATTTCCATGCATAAAGCAAGTGGAATTAAGGTTCTCCTTTTTTTTCAAAAGGGATAAACCTCACAAGCCACCAGTCAAACTGTAAACACCGATTTTTTTTTTCTCTTTGGGCAGCACTGTTTTTTTTTGTAATTCCTTACCCTTTCCTCTTTCCCATCACTTCGTCTCGTTCGTAGACATCTCCCTTTGTCCTTTCTTCCTTTCTCTTCACATTTACATATATAACAATGGCTTTTGGTTAGTAGCTTATCCTTACTTGCTCCCAAGCAAGGACATCTTTACCTTCACCCATTCTGGCTTCAGTCCATATTATTTGACAACCACCAAAAAAAAAGAAAAACAATAACAAAACTACAAGGCTGAATGCCGAATCAATCCAACTCAACCAGTTCATCACAAGATCTCAATCCACCTGATCCCTTTAACTTCCTTCATTGCACCAGAAGCGCTCTTTAGCAGCTGATGATTTCCTATTACCGAGCTGTCGATTCCAGTTTTGGTCTTTCTCCTGCAGCAGCCACCAGCCCCAGATAGTCCCACCCAACACAAACCAGCAAACTGAAGACATTGTTTGATCCGCCACTAAACCTTTACCCTAATGCCCAATGCTTGATTTGCTATCGAAATCCCGTTTGCCAATTGCTTTCGATACCACTCTTTGATTACGCTCAGCTTCCTTGACCGTTATTACTAACCAATGATATAATGCCTTCTACTGATCTGTTACTCAATAGGTGATCGCGGTGGCCGTGGTGGCCGTGGTGGCGCTCGTGGTGGTCGTGGTGGCTTTGGTGGCGACCGTGGCGGCCGTGGTGGCGGACGTGGTGGTGGACGTGGCGGTGGACGTGGTGGTAAGTTTCGATATACTAGACATTATCAATACTGCGAAGGAAAATATGCAGACAACACTGTCTAGTCATGACCACAGCTAACATGTGTTTTTCATACTTTTCCTTTATGATCTATGTATAGGTGTTGCTAAGCGCGGTGGCGGTGGCCGTGGTGGTGCCCGCGGCGGCAAGGCCAAGGGAGGAGCCAAGGGAGGAGCCAAGGTCACTGTCGAGCCTCATCGCCACGAGGGTGTCTTTGTTGCTCACGGCAAGGAGGACTACCTGCTGACAAAGAACTTGGTTCCTGGCGAGTCTGTCTATGGCGAGAAGCGCATCTCCGTCGATGTATGTATTTTTTTATGGATTCGGATACCTGTCACGTCATGGTTGACAATGCGTAGAGCGTCGTAAGCTGATCTGTGTCGAACATCTAATATTGCGATTTTTTATTATAGGGCCCTGATGGTACCAAGGTTGAGTACCGTGTCTGGAACCCTTTCCGTTCCAAGATTGCTGCTGGTATTCTTGGAGGTGTTGACAACATTCACATCGCTCCTGGCAAGAAGGTCCTCTACCTTGGTGGTGCCTCTGGTACAACCGTCTCGCACGTTGCCGATATCGTCGGTCCTGAGGGTCTCGTCTACGCTGTTGAGTTCTCGCACCGTTCTGGCCGTGATCTGATCAACATGGCTAAGAAGCGCACCAACGTCATCCCTATCATCGAGGATGCTCGTCACCCCCACAAGTACCGTATGCTGGTTGGCATGGTCGATGTCATCTTTGCTGATGTTGCCCAGCCCGATCAGGCCCGTATTATCGGTATTAACGCCCACCACTTCCTCAAGAACAACGGTCACATTGTTATCTCGATCAAGGCCAACTGTATCGATTCGACCGTCGATGCCGCAACAGTCTTTGCTGGTGAGATCCCCAAGCTGCAGGAGCAGCGCATCAAGCCACAAGAGCAGCTGACGCTGGAACCTTTCGAGCGTGACCACGCATTGGTTGTTGGCAAGTACGTCCGTGCCAAGTAAACAACGTTAGAAAAAATGATCGCGTAATACACGCGCATTTTTTATGTTTTTTTAAAGTTACTACTAGGCATGTAGGATAGGGGAAGGGGAAGAGAAAGGCATATTCAGGTGTCATCCGTCGATTTTATTTTCATTCTCAAGCTGTACAAAGGGTAGTCGACGGAGATTGTACAACACTCTCATTAGTCATCATACGCATCAATAAGAATCATTATTTTTTTGCACTTTGTGTTTCCCGTTCTTCGTCTCCCAGTTCCTCACCCCCTCGCCTTTCCTTATCCACAGTCAAGTTAGCCTCCTTTTATTCTGTACTTTGTTTTCTTTTAGTTTTTTTTTTCTATTGCAAACCAAGATTGTGAGGAGCCAAATACAATAGCATTTCTCCTTCAACGAATGGTACAGTTGACGTACGTATTTAAAGCGGAGTAAGAGTTTTGCATTGTGGCGTACGTCTGATTTGTATGTTGGATAATAGGATGTGGTGTACACAACAGAAGGAGACTGTAATAAGCTTGTTTGTCCTGTTGCAGTGCATGGTATATCTCACAAAAGAGTGCCCAATAAGATGGTTTCACTTTGATCCATGCCTACAAGGAAAAAAAAAAGATTAGATTCAATATATACACGATGACAAACGCCATGGATAATGAGTGCCAAAATACTAGAAAGTAGGTTGATGCAACAAGTCTCCTATCAGTGTTGTTAACCTTCGTGGAACTTGTAATGATGAGTCGCCAGCTGTGATGACGGAGGGGACATGGATGGGCGTAGATTTAGAGCACAGTTTGATACTGAACCACATTACCGAAAATTCGTCTTACATGGAAAAAAAAGGAGTCGATCCCAAGAAAATTGACTGGATCGCCACCATTTAAGGCGCGCATATTACCTAAAAATTCAGGACCTCGCATTGAAGGCAGGAAGTTGGGTAGGAGCAGATCATTCATGCTGTCCCCGCCTCCCTCACACTTCTATCTACCTACTCCACCCTCTTCAACACTGTTCTTCCGCAATCCTAGCCTTCGTTCAATATGATCGAAGAGAGAAAATAGAGAAACCACTTTAAGCTTGTGCGCGTCATCCTCAACAGACCATTGAACCATTTTTATTCTAGCGATAGTGCCAATAAATTCAGTCTCCCGTCACCCCTTGCCCCGCAGCATATATCAAAATAGCTGAGGCACGATGACAACCCTACTTTGGGAACTCATTCATTAGACCTAACTTCTGTCGATAAGCGGTAAAGATAGCTTGCCCATTATGGTAAACTTCTATCGCTCATCAACTGAATAGCATCTCGCCATCGTCTTCATTTGTCAGCATGTTCCCTATGTTCATACTCTCGCAACTCGACTATCGGTTCAGACCAAGAAGTGTTCGTTACCAAATACATCTGATAAATGTGGGTGAATGTATATTAAAGGTGGTATAAAACCATAAACTTTCCAATGTATCCAGCCCTCCTAAACTCTTTTTCTTTGTTTTTTCTTTTTTTGTAAAATTCTACCAACTGGTTCCCTATCACACTGGGGATCTAAGCCCAGGGTCAGCCCTGTTTTTTTGGCAATCTCCCTAAAGCGGACATTTTTTTCTTTTACACTCAAGCCCAATAAGGTCAGGCCACTTTCACTCTTGGACCAACTCTGTTGGGTACTACCAACCTTTCAGTGTTACCACGGGCATTCCTTTTGCCAGGATAAAAACTTTATAAACTTTACTTCACCCGACGTTTTCTCCTTCCTTTTTCCTTTGCTTCTTTTTTTTTATTCTCATTCGCACCTCATTCACTCATTCATCTATTTCACTTTAACCCCCACCCTCATCTCTGTTCACTTCCCCACCTCTTTGCCTATCTCTCGTTCTCTCTTTACCTGTAGACCTTCTCCTGCTGTGCTGTTTCTGCTGAAGAGACAGATCGAACATGTCCTCCAACACTAACGTCCCATCAGAGGTAAAGCTTTTGATTGGCTGCTTGGTAGATTGGAAAATTTTTTCCCCTGAAAACGGCAACAATCACTTAGTCCTCAACGCTAATCCTATTGTTTAATTTTTTTTAAAAAGGGCAAGCCTGTCGATCTCGAAGATCAGCCCTCTTCAATGAGCCTACCTGACAAACAAGCATCTACAGATGCTGCAGATGCTGCCACGGCTCCAGCGCTTAGCCGTTGGATTCGAATGAGAATGTCTTCTACCTTCTTGCTGTTGACTGTCGGTTTGGCAATTTTTGTCGATCTCCTCTGTTACTCCATCATCATGCCCCTGACGCCCTTCCTGATTGAAAAGATGGGCATGGGCCCTTCGGCGAACGGTGTCCTTGTTGCATGCTATGCGATAGGTCTGCTCGTCTCTTCATTTAGTGCCGGCTACGTATCCGACAAGATTGCATCGCGTCGCGTGCCAATGCTGGTGGGATTGTTTGCACTCCTGTTGGCAACAATCCTCTTCATGGAGGTCATGGATCATTACTGGGTGCTGATCGTATCAAGACTAGTCGCAGGTCTTGCTGGAGGCACTGTCATGACACTCGGCTTTGCCCTGCTTTCGGATACTTTCCCTGCGAACCAACTTGGAGAGCAGATGGGAAAGGCTTTGATCGGTCAGGTAAGAGTCTCGCGCCAAGCTAATTGCCATTCAACTGAAAAGGTGGCCTTTTTTTCTTTATCTGACTTTGATACCTTTTTTTCAATCGCATTAATCAATTGCTTGTAAATCTTCTGTTTTTTTTCCCTAGACGCTTGGTCTGATGATTGGTCCACCTGTGGGTGGTTCCTTGGATGAGAATATTGGCCCTAAGGCTCCATTTATTTTCTGTATTATTTTCATCGCCATTGATCTCATTGCCCGTATCCTGATTATCGAGCCCAGGGCGGCCAAGATTAAACAGATTCGCTCTTTCCAGAAGCAGCAGGTGCAGCAGAATGGAGGCGAAAAGCCCACTGAGTCTGCTGTTGATGCATCGACTTCACCGTCAAAGGAGAAGTCGCAACAGCAAGAGCAAGAAAGCTCCCTGGAATTGGGTACCTCCATTACGCTGACTCCTGGTGCTGATGCTAGCCCTACCAGTTCCACACAAAATCTCGGCGAGCTGGCAAAGAAGGACGAGACGACACTGTGGAAGCTGTTGAGACATCCACGTCTGTTCACAGCATTGATGATCAGTTTTGTACAAGCGTTTGTGGTAGCAGCCATTGAACCCGTCCTGCCATTGTACCTCGAACAAACCTATGGGGCATCCAAGACGAAAATCGGCCTTATTTTCCTGTCGCTGTCGATCCCAACCTTGGTCGCACCCTTTGCAGGTGCCTTTTCGGACCGACACGGTGCACGCTGGATGGTTGTATTCTTCATGATCATCTGTGCGGCAGTTTCCGTGGTCATTGGCATTCCAGATGTGCCATTGTGGCTTATCATCGTGTGCTTGGCCTTGCTCGGCGGATGCTCGGCCTCGTACCTGACACCCGTCCTTGGCGAGATCTCGGCCGTCGTCCGTGTGACAGGTGATGGCGACGGCTTCGCACGAGCCTTTGGATTGTTCAATGCCATGTTTTCGTTGGGCATGGTTGCCGGCCCGCTGCTGGGCGCACTGATGTACGAACGCACCAACATGCTGTGGACCATGGTCTTGATTGGTGCCTTCACCATCCTTCCGCTCCCGTTTGTCATCCTCTTCATGGCAAACAAGAAGCAAAAGCTGCTCGACCAGAAACAGTACGAAGAGGACATGCAGCAGCAGGATCGCATTTTGGCCCAAATCCGCGAGGCCAAGCAGTGCCAGGAGGTGGTGGCACAGGAAGTGAAAGTGGACGAGAAGAACGCCTAATAGATTGCAATTAGCCTACCTCCTTCCAAGGCTAGGAAAATAATGTCTCGCTACTTTTTTCTTTCTACCCTTTTGTACTCTATGCCTTTTAGATTACCATTGTTTTCACAGAAATAAAAATACATGTCATACATGTTCAATCATCTTTGGTCAGGAGATTTTTGACTAAATATTCCGAAGAAGAAAAACACATAGCTCGAGATGAGAAAGTGATTTATAATGTGTCCTCTATGTAAATATTGGATGCATGTATGCCAGTGTCAATTGCGTGATTTTCTTTTTTTTTTCTTATGGTCTTGTTCTTTGAACGTGGTGCTCTAAAAAAGTAATGTACATTGAAGGATGTAGGATGTAGGATTAAAAGTACATATAAAAGGCTAGGCTGCAGTTTGTTGGGGGACAAGTGGCAGATCATCCAAGTCGCACGTGCGAGCATAACTATTGTTGTAATGTTTGCGCATGGCGTTTGGCCGCTGGTGGACTAGGGGGTATGAAGCCCTTATCAGCCGAGAACCCCTCTGGTGGTCCAGCCTCGCACAGCTCGCGCAATTGACGAGGCATTCCCAGTTTCCGCAGCTGATCCGGAAGCTCCAAGAATTGCATAACCAGTCCAACAGTTACATGCCACTCGATATGGCAATGCAGCGCCCACACACCGGGGTTGTCGGCCTTGAAACGGATCACAACAAATCCGTTGGTTGGCACAGTGGCTGTATCACGGCGAACGGGGTTGTCTGTCATCAGTGGCGTGACTCCTTCCTGGTATTTACCCGTGCCCTGAGCAACGACTTGGAAGATGTGGCCGTGCAAGTGGAACGGGTGCTCGTCACCATTTTCATTGTCCAACACGACTTGCACTACTTCTCCTGGTTTGTCAATCACGACCACATGCATGTCCTTATCAAACTCCGTTACACCAGCTAGATTCTGATCGAGCGTCGTCTTCCAAGGATCCGCTCGATATGTGATGTTGTTCAAGTAGCCACGTGTATAGCCATCAACCGGATCTACGTGGAACGAGATCTTGAGATAGACGTTCTTGGAAACGGGTTCGTAGATAGGTTGGGCGTTCAATGGCTTCAAGAGTGTTGGATCCAAATCAACGCAGGCTTCACTAAAGGATGGATTGTTGACATCGTTGTCAGGAACGCGTCCTTGTGTGGTCGGTTCGTACCGTCCAGCGCCCTCGTAGCGGATAATGGCCTTGACGACAGGCTCCATGTTGGTGCTGACTTTTGGTAAGCAATCCTTACCAAGTTCTGCCCTCATCCAATAGTTGCGCAGCTCCTGATCTGCCTCCACAATCACCGAGTATCGTTGCCCAGCGTTGATTGGCAGCCGATCCACTGTCACCGGTTTGACGTAAATGCCATCCACCTCAATGACCTGCATTTTGTGGTTGTCAATGGAGTAAACATACGAAGCTGCCGCACTATTAAAAGAGTTTATACAAACCACGCAGAATCAACGAGTTAGCGTAATGAAAGCGAGGATGCATTTTTCAAAAAAACGTCTCGGCTACCTTACAATCCGCTTTCTTACCTGGTGTTGATGATGCGAAGGCGGTACCTGAGACCAGGCAGAAAACGGAACAGGGCACGCTCATGCCCACGATGCAATTGCTCGCAGGGCAGATCTGCTGGTTGTACTTTGGTGCAATTGAAGAAGCCTTTGCCATTAATCAATCCATTGTTGGGCATCGGCTCCTTGCCGTTGCTAGCCTTTGAGAGATAGTGCTTCAGAAGGACTCCTGTGGGTTGGTGAAACCAATCCGATAACATCACAACCAGCTCTTGGTTGTATTGATCCAGGTATGGGTCCAGCTCGGGGGTATCGCGAATTACCATGGGTCCCCACAGTCCATCAATGTACTGGTTCTCAAAATGTGCATGCCACCAGAATCTATTTTAGAAACAAGGAAAAATGGAGAAGTGGAGATGTGTGTTTTAGCTGCGCAGATCCTTGCACGTTGAGTGGCTAGCATAGGCTAAAATAGCGTAGGAAACATGCAGTGTAGGAAATAGAATCAGGCTCAACGATGGCCCTTGAGAGACCAAGAATATAAAAGTGACACCTAATATCCTCTCTCAAAGGAGGACATCCGAGTCCGAAACAGATGCGTTGGGATGTAGTTGCCAATCGCCCGCAATCGACTCCCCACAATACACACTCTTTTGAGCCGAAGGTTTCTTGTCAGATGGTCTTTGCCTAGCATGGGTTGGAATATAGGTGAAATCACCCTTTCTCATTGTTGTCCATAACGGGCCACCTCTTCCCTCTCTCCCCCATTCTACCACACGATTCCAATCTTTTATGGCTCGTTCCACTTGTTCAAAAATAGAAAAACGAAAAAAGCGACTTACGTCCCAACAAGGTCGTCTGTTGAAAAGGTGTAGGTAAAGTTGGCGCCCGGTGGGATCGGGCACTGATTCTGTCCGGGTACGCCATCATACCATGGCGAACCTTTCATCAGGAACCCATGCCAGTGAAAAGCTGTTGGCACAGATAGTTTGTTCTCAACCACCACAGTGATATAATCACCTCGGTTAACATCGATCCTCGGGCCTGGGAACATGTCATTGACAAGCAGAGCGGGGCGAGCAACGCCGTCCGGGGAGATGGTCCGGTTTGTCACAGTCCAGAAGAATAGGCGATTGCGAGGTGCCTCTGTTGGTGGATAGGCAGCATAGCTGAGGTGCGATGCAATGAGGAAAAGTAGAATGACAATGTGGAACGGTCCAAGCATGATGCTTTGCTGCCTGTAGAGCTGATAGCAGAAGCAGAAGCGTCACGATATATGAGGGGTTTTGAGGAGAAGAGTAAAGATGAAAAAAGGAAGGGAATGGGAAGAGAAAAGAATGATGATGCGCAAGGGCGTAGAGGTAACCTTTTGTCCAAGCCCCAAGTTTCAGTGCTAGTTTCTATTTTTGAAGGTCACACAGTCCTCGACCGTCAAAAGACTAAAGTGACAGAGATCAAGGGGATTAAGGGAGAAGTATAGCAGGTGGTTCTTGCTGTCCATTTGCCTCGGTCTCTTTATATATACCATGTCACTCAAACATTCTTTGCCCCATGCTCCCAAATGGCTCCAGCGATTTAATTTTCGTTTGTTAGAAGAGGGGCTATATCATCGATGGTCTGTTGGGCATGTTCCACCACCATTTGTGCGCCCAGGCACACGACCGTGGGTGATTTAAAGAGAATTAAATCCGGTGGCTTTGCTTTGGACAAAGGCATACATCCACCACCAAGTCCCAATGCCCGAAAAACAGCGGATCAGGCCCACCCTCTCCTTCTTTTCATTTGCATTCCCCGCTCAACGGCCTCTCTTTTCACTTTCCAGGCGCTTCATTCACCATTACCAGCCATGCGCAACACAAAGATCCCAGCCTACTCACTGCGGCGGCAGATGATCCGCATGTCATGGAACAAGTACAACCTGTACAACATGGCTCAGCGTACCCGAGTGCTCAACAACGCCAACAAGACACTTTATCAGCAAAAATGGGCTTCGAAGAAGGACACACGCGCTTACCATGGCGACCAGATCACCGAGCGTCAGTTCCAGTCAATGTTCGACACCCGCCTACCAACCTCGAACACCAAGGTCGGTGCTGACGAGCCACATCCCCCCGTCTTCTCGCTCACGTTTGCCGAGCTCGAGCGTCGTTTGGATTTCATTGTCTTCCGATCCAACTTTGCACCAAGTATCTATGCTGCTCGCCAGTTGGTCGGTCACGGCAAGGTCAAGATCAACGGCAAGACCATGCCCTTTGCCTCGCACCGTGTGAACGATGGTGATATTATCAGCGTGGAGCCCAAGGCTATCTCGATGCTCAAGAAGCCTTCGGCACCTAAGGAGGGCGAGGCCGAGCTGACGGGCAAGGAGCCCATGGATTTTGTTCCGCACAAGTACTCTCAACCGTTCTTGTTCGTGCCGGATTACTTGGAGGTCAACTACAACACTTGCTCCGTTTGCTTCCTGCGGTCACCCATTTCTCGCCCTGGAAAGACAGAAATTCCTTCTCCATTCCCTCCTCAGGTTCACCAATTGGCCTATGAGTTTTATGCTCGCAACCGCAAGTAGAAAGAAAAAAATATCATTTTGTTTTATCCCAGCATCCCCAAGACTTAACCCATTCATGTTTCTTTTTCAACCGTGGTTTTTCTTTATAATCGTTTTTTGTACAAAATAAACAAGATCCTTCTTTGCATTGGATCAAGTACTTCACATGAGAAAGTGGGCTGAATAAAAGAGAGGGTATGGTGCTTTCGCAACGGACAAAATGTGTGTGTAGGAGAGGTACTAGTATACATCGGCCAAAAAAATAGAAGCAAAAACACAAGCTTATAACAAAACTCTAGATCTAGACAATTCAGTCCGTGGACCACACAGGTGTTTCTTCCACGCTATTCACAGGGTTGTTTCCCCTTTCTTCTCAGTTCTTGAGTCTGGGCGGCAAGGTTGTCAGGTTTTCTGAAAGGGGCTCAGATCTGGGTTGGTGAAAAAAAAACCAACCCTTGACAGTCGAAAACCATCCTTCACCTTCCCGCCGTGCCTGAGCCTCCATGTCCTTGATATCCTCATCCAACTGTTCCAAAACAGCATCAGCCGTGCCCTCGATCAGGTCGCCATCTTCATCGACCTTGGCCGACGATCCCAATGCATGTCCAAACCGAGCCACGGGCTCATCGCGCAACTTGAGTACCTTCTTCCACAGTTCTCGAGCGCCCACAACCTGCTCCTTCATGTACTTGGCCCGCTCGGCCGAGGGTGGGTGATCATACATCCAGTCCGTCCACCTGTGGACCTCGACCGAGTTTTCCAGCTCCATTTGTTTGCGCTCCACCTCTGACATCTCTTCCCAGAAACGTACTGCGTGAATAGGATCATAGCCGGCCATCGCCATTAGCGACAGCGAAACCGTGTCGGCTTCCACCTCAATCGATTGATGCAATGGCCCTGAAGCCGTAAAATGCAACAAGCTTTCCGTTGTCTGATCTATCCACGAGTTGAGCCATGGGCCAAGTGGTATCGAAACCGTCCAAAGGGCACTTCGTAATATATCTATCGTTGAAAAAAAAAAGAGTAAAACAAGGGGGTTTAATATCAGGAAGTTTGCACAACACTTTTTTTTTCTCTCCTAGTTTGTTCTGCTCGTGTTCTGAGACATCGCATGTTTACCTGCAAGGAAGAGCATGATGGTCTCACGGCCGTGCGTTTCCATGGTGTGTCGCTGAATAACATGTGCAACTTCGTGCGCAATGACGGCTGCCAGCATGTCCTCATCATTGTCCACAAATTCCATCAAACCCGAGTTGATAAAAATAAGCCGCGGCGGCCCGACTGAGCACGCATTGATCTCGTCATCCTCGGTGACAAAAATCTGGAAGGGTCTATTTTTAAACTCCAGGTTGGGGTCGTCCAAAACTTCCAAGACGCTCATCTTCTTTCCATCCTCCTTCAGTTTGTTGAGCTCTTGGACATGTTTTCTCTTATTCTTCATTGCTGGTTTACCATCGCGACTCAAGGTGTTGACAAAGGCGTTCTGGTCCGAATGGTATCCATATGTCCTGAGTAAAATGTTGGCATTACCATCCTCGCCGTCCTCTGCCAGCTGTGCCAACAAGGCGTCCCTGTTCTCATCATCTTGGATATTAAAGCTACGCAGAGTAGTTCCGTCAGGCTCAATGGCATGCTTCAGTAGATTGTTGAGGATATGGCGCACGAGTTTGACTCGTGGATCGTTTTCATCCTCAACGATCCGAAGGGTCGCGAGTAATGCGGGCAGCTCCTCACGGATCAGCTCAAACTCGGCCTCCTCGCTCGTAAACAAGAAACGCCATCGTCCTGTATTTGGCGCCGTCTCCAGTCCGGCAGCGATAACAAGCCCAAAGCAGATAGGCGGGATCATGACTAGCGTTAGAATCACGCGGGGCGAACGTCGCGTCGACAGCGGGAGAAGCGTGAGTGAGATCCGCGACAAAATACGCAACACGGCTGCCGTCATCGGGGTCTTCAGGACCGAGAAGACAACGGGTAAAAGTGGTGCCGCCATCCGGGACGGACGGGTACTGTGGAACGACCTGCTCAAGATAGTGGTAGAATTGATGCAGGTATTGGCGCCGAGCGTTGAATGGGACATCGACCATGGCCAGACCTGAGCACCTTTACGTGCCAAGGGCTTTTGGAAAGTGGATGCTACTCTTGATGATCGAGCTACTCTACCCAAAGGCACGTTGGACTGTGCAGGAAGCAAAACAGAGTCCTTGGCAGGCGATGAAGCCAATTGCCAAGTGGCCGTTGGTAACGATAACGGTCCCTCACTCCTGAGTGTTAACGCCCGAAACGACTGAGGACAGGGTGCATTAGAAGGAATTCTGAAGATGGTGTTGTTGGGTAGTTTGGAGAATGGAATCAGAGTGGGAGGGCGGCTTCCTGCAGCAGCCCGGACAGCCATGGCTGCATGCAAAAACATTGCGAAGGGTCACTGAACGATGGGAATAAGAAACTAAAATTGGTGGAGAATGGGAATGATGGGTACACGATGCTGCAAGCGGGGAGAGGATCAGAGGTTTCAGGTTTGGGCACAGGGCCGAAGCATGGAGGAGGCTATTCCATGGCTATGTGGCTTGGAATGGCAGGTTGAAGGACTTAGTCTTAAACTGCGAACTGAAGGGAAGTGGAGTGGCAACAGATTTATTTGGAATTTTGATCCTGTGTTTCTGTTGATAGCTGCGCTGATATCCGCGGGAGCCACCGCTCTTCTGGGATCGCCTTAGCCCAGTCTGGTACTGAAGATGGTGGCAGCACAAATGACCGCATGATTGCTTGGATTGTCTGCAGATCGGCTTCAGGGATCGGGTCTTGCATGTCTTGACTTTCGATCACGACTCCTGTGGGGATTCTCGGCACAATCGCTTTGCCATCCTTGCTCACCAAGTAGTCAGCGAAGCCTTGACCTGCATCGTCGTCAACTCCTCCATTCGCATCCTGTGGAACGTCTCTCTCGACTTGACCATCGGATCCTTCTTCTTCTTCCCGGTCATCTTCATCTTCACTATCGCAGAGAACATATTCATCTTGGCCAAGGGGAATGTACCCAAAGGCTACTGCATCGTCGTCTCCAATGTCATGCTCCTCTTCACTATCCATCGTGCCGTCCACTTTGGGATTCACCATATACCCGTTCGACGTATTGGGTGCCTTGGTGCTGGAATCTGATAAGGACGTGCCATTGTCTTCGAGGTCAAGCTGTGATAGAGGGCGGAGTATTCTAAATGCAGAAGGGGCTAACATGGCAAATAAGTTCAGTACGGCTCATTGAGGTCCAAGTGCCCATGACATTCCTCAGAGTGAAAAAGCGATGGCCAGCTTACCACGATGAATGTCTTCATCCATGTCCATGTCTCTCAGCATGTTTTCGACAGCCTGCATCACCTCTGCAGGAACATCATCATAAATGGTAGAGTCATCCTGAATGTCGTCAATCTGATGCGTGGTACTGTCATCATGTGCTGATTGGTTAATGGGCTGCGTGCTCTCTGAGAGGCCTAGGTTGTCATTCAAATTCTTCTGCATTTTCTTCTTTTTTCGCGAATAAGTTGGAAAGTACAGCTGTTTCACAGACGGTAGATTGGATTAAATTTGTATCAAAATTGGGACATGGAGACAGCAAAATTGCAACACCAGAAATGGAAAAATTAAATACTTCACGAAAGAGTTTTTGTGTTCGTTCACTGGACATGATGTGTTCATAGAGGAAAGGTGAGCTGCAGCTACATCAGCATTTTGAAAGGCGTTCATGGTAAATCCCAACATTGTAAGATGGGTGGTAGGTGAAGCAACAGTCTCGACAATACTATTTTTATCTGAACTAAAGATAATAAAAAAGCAACCAAGAGTTAGCGTGCCAGCATCTTGCTTGAATGCATGTGTGTGAATATATCGAAGAGCTGGCGACATTCTATTTCCTTTAATGTGGGAGTCGAAGTGGCGAGAAGGCGATTTTGCTATAGTCATGTGCTGATACTCTTCAACCAGGTGATCAATTTGCTGATGCAGGATACGACGCAAACGTAGCTACTTGTAGGACACAAATAGCTCTCATTTCACAAGCCTTGATTCCTGTTAACCATGGCTATTACCGTAATTCGTCCGAACGAATCCCACTGGAATTACGGCCACACTGGATCTTAGTGGGTTTACGTCAGTTTTTAGCTCGACGAAACATATTTATATCGCACTGTGTGGTCGCCACGAATAACTGAAAGGAGAGAGGGCAGTCCAGAGTCAATACCAATCTCTTGTTTAGGGCGCTAACAAAAAAGAGAGATGGCTCAAGGCCACGCGTACAGGCACATGCATTATCCTTTCCTCACCCCTGTCTTTGCCCCTTGTCGACGTTGCAGCACGAGAGAGCTGGGGTGAGTGAGCTGCATAAAACGGGCCTACAAGAGGAATGAGGACCGATACAAGCCATCCTTTGAGAGCAGTAAGCATGCACAAATGCGGACCTCTTGTTGAAGTGCCACTTTAACTGAAAGATAGGCGAAAAAAGTTAGTGATTTGCTGTTGGCTCTATTCTTTTTTTTCGGCATGTATCCTCATCATTTTGGGCCCAAACACCGATGCATGGGAGGAGGGGGAGAACGGGACAAAAGAGGGGTATTCATACAACTCAACTTGCATGCTCGTTGCTCACGCTCTCTGTGTACTTTGTTGCTGCTGTGTAATGTGGGTACAAGAAATGAAAAAAGGACAAGAGGGACAAACAGGGAGACCCACATCATTCGTGCATGCGATTTTTTCATTTCACTCAATAGGGTTTGCCTCACTGGCTCAGGGAGGTAAACAGCAACAATCTTACTGACAGGGGCCCAGGAATGAAAAAAGGACAATGGTAGACTAGGGTATATTCAAGGAGAGAAAGAGAGAGAGGGACTTAGCCAATGTGTGTCCATGTCGCTCGAGGGATGGAAAGCAGTAACAAACCCAATCCATTGCCACTTTGATAGCAGCATGGTTGTTGC
>JAAAIY010000120.1:46009-90580 GCA_016098105.1 Actinomortierella wolfii
AAGACGGAATGCAAATGCTCTCTCGATACAAAGCGCACCAACGAACGAGGACAAACGATAGATGAGAGGCTAATCCAACACAGGCAACACAGACAAAGAGGACAAACAAGCACACGTTCGTTCATTTCTTTTGTTGCTTTGTTTCTTTTCTTTTCGTTTTCATCCACTCTTTCCTTTATCCACTCCTTTACCTTCTCCACCTTCCTTCTCCAGCCCTTCATCCCCATTGCAACTCTTACTTCGCTTGTACGTACACCACCACACTCCCATCCATCCCCTGTTGCACTCTGTCGTTGATCCCTTACGTATCCCATAGATCCAAAACGACGGTGCCTGCTCAACACCAATCACTGCGACTTCTTACCAGCTAGACAGCAAATCACTTTCAATCCGTTGCCAAGGTGTGCTAGTAACGTCCATCTTCTCAGCCATCCTTTCCATTGTCATCGCCAAGCACTTATAGCCCACCTTACAACCCTACGGATAACAAACATTCAACAAATTACTCGTAATCCTTTGCTCTATTCCTTCTTTTTACCTTCAACTCAAGCTCCACCACCCCTTTCACCTCCACTGCTTCCTTCCCAGAGCACGGGCGAAACCTTTTCGTTCAAGACTGTGCGAGCACAAACAACTAAATTCCATCTCAACGATCAAATCTCTTCTCCACACGCAGCACAGGTCATTCCTATCTTGCTTCGGCGTCTCCCCTTTTCTTCCTCCTTCCCTCCTCCAACCTGTGGCTTCTTTGTTCGGCCCTGCCCTTACATTGGTACACCTGCCTGTACTGTGTGAGCCTATCTCTTCAATCGTTCTCGCTGCACCTACCTCCGTGATCTGAAGCACCAAGTGCCCGATACTCATCGACTCATCAAAACATCCGAATCATTGGCCGACCTTCCCTTTTTTTTTCCACAGAGTGGTAAGCTTACAGACTTCCTTCCCTTTTGCTTTTCCTGATAATTCTGAACCCCTTTTTCTCCTTTTCGTTCGTCGCATAATTTGTGTACTCTCTATCTCGGCACGTCGTTTGCTGAATTCTTCCAGAGAACAAAGAAAAAAGGCAAGGCATAGGCATGGCAAGGTTCTGCATACAGAGCAAGTATGCAATGGTGTTGTGTGCCTGGAACGATAACCAAAAAGAGGAAAAGATGGAAGAACATCGGCCAAATATTCTCTATTGGTCTTTTGTATTTCCTCCACTCTATCCCCTTTGTGGATGTGTCTCTCTTTCTCTGTCTGTACTTTCTTCTCCTTTGTGGATCATAGATTGACGCAGGTTGTCAACATGCAGATTCGTATCGTATCGACACACTTATTCATCCACAATGGAAAAAGGGATAGAAGAGATGGCGGGGTACTCTTTGGCGATTTAATCCCAACTGGCGTCGATTGCCAATGTTCTTGGAGGGAACATGCTAAACGAACAGCAGAGCACTGAGGAGAAAGAAGGGCACATATGGATCGCTCCTTCATTGGTCCTTCTCCCTGCTTGTCATGGGAATGGTTCAAGGATGATTCTCCGTCCCCTTATCCCTTTCGTTCTCGTCTCCGCACTGTGCCTAATCCTTGGAACAACATCGCAAAATGTACATTGATTTCAAGCACCAGGTGGGATATGAGAGAGAAAAAAGGGACATGATAAGTGCGAAGGAGACTGAAAACTTACAAGGTTGAAGGTTATAGTTGGTACTCCTGTACCACCATGGATAGGGAAAAAAAAGAGGATCGAGAACAACACTGCAAAAAGAGTTGGGAACTGGAGTCAATTGTTCCTCGTTGAGAAGTCGTGCCCCAATTATGCTCGATGCAAGTGTAGCGAGGGGGGTAGAAGAGGGAGAAAAACGGGTGGAAAGGGGGGACCGTTGCTTCGTTTTTTTTCCCCCTCCATCCATACAATATGGAAAGAGTCGAAGAAATATAGATGGGCAGCAGAAAGAGAAAAAATCTCACAGCCTGCATAGCGATGGTTAAGCATGTCCATGGGGATGAATCATGTATGGGCTGGCGATTGGACGAAAAGCGGTGAAGCACGCCCATCATCCCATGTCCTTCCCACATTGAGAAAGGGCTCGACTCGAGTCACGGTTTTGTCTTTCCACCTGTTTTGTTCTCCTCCACTCCTTTCCCATCCCATCTTGCCCCATCCCAGTCCGTCCCAGAGCTCCCGCCTACCACCTTTCCGGGTACGGGTACATTCACTCACAGCACAAACACACATACACACTTGCTCTCTGTACTGAATATCTCTGGTGGATAGCTGCCCTACATCGCAATCCGCACTGGGATATTGAATGGGACACTCTCGTCTTTTGGCTTGAAGAATACCAAGGCATCCGCCTGGAGACTTTTACCAATTGTTGTCGTCATTATCGTCATCATCTAGCATTCGAAGAGCAGTATCAAATGCAAAGATAAAGAAAAAGGGCGATAGAATGAGTCTAGACAAAGAGGCTGAGGAGAGAGAGAGAGAGTGAGTGAAGGTGTGTATGTGTATGGGGTGTGTGTGGAAGAGAAGGAGATAGGTGGTCGACATTGTCTACCAGAGAGTGTTGTTGTCTCCCTACTCGGCTCATAATCTGTTCATCCTATTGTTCTTACTCCTCCCATCCTACCGTCAATGATTGCCTTGGCAAATAGAAGACAGAGTGAGCAAGGGCGAAGGTGTGTGTTGTGGGGGAGCATGAGCGTGTACGTTTATGCGTATTGAGTGTATCTTTTGCTCTGTCAAAGTCCCCATTCCAGTCTGCCCATCTCTTTCGGTTGTCGCCTTGGAGTCTGCCTTGCCTTTTGGGTGTAAAGAGAGGGTGGCCTTATGGATCAACCTGTTGGCAAGTCGTTGTTGGTGCTTTGTGTTCCGTTTTCCCTTTGTGTACCCCTGCCATTGCCTTTTGCTCACCTACCCTCTTTTTTTGTGTATGTTCTTTGGGATGTCCCTGTCGCCATGCCTGCCTGGCTTTATGTGTTTTATATCTTGGACTCTTTTGTTTTCTCTCTCATCACCTTCTTGTTCACTTGCTGCTTCCCTCTCTTTTTTCTCTTTCTCGTTCTCGGATCCTTCCACATCCAATTCTTTTTTGCGTGCACGCCCTCTCCTCCTGCAAACGTGCTCCGTGGTCCCTCACTCACCCCCTCTCTTTTCCCCTCTTGACTTCCCACTACCAGTCCGCTCTCTCTCTCATCTTCCGCTCTTGATTTTGACTTTATATTTTTTACCGTTTGAGTTGGTTTGTATGTTTGTGTGTGTATATTGTGCAGCGCCCGTTGGTGATTCGTACCATGGTCCAGAGGGATGGGGAGGGTGAGAGAGAGATATGCATGCCTCCAACCATTGTTCCCCCCTCCTCTCCCCCCTTCCTCCTTCTTCCCCTACCGTTTTTTCCTTCATTTTCTTTGTTCTTTTACGCTCTACACTCTCTGTTTTTTCGTTTCTCCCCTTTGAACGAGACAATATCGCCGCTGTGTACGCTGTGGGTGGAGCAGTTGGTCGTAGATGCAACGCACTAGCACCAGTACATCTTGTTTGTTCATTTAGGCAAAAAGGCCCATCTGTCCTTCCTGATTTCCTAACCCTCTCTGTCCATCTCCGTCAATTCATCATAGAACATCATCTCGCTATTCGGACCCCAGTCTGCCAACCAATCTACTTCTTTTCCCTTTGCATCACAGTTTCACACGCACCTACTCTTGTAGCTGCTAAGCCTGTCCCGTCGGAACATAGAGTTCAGTTCTCATCACGAGCCGAGTTTGAATCCACAATCTCGCAACACATTTGGCGCGGTCGGACAACAGGCTTCTTGGCTTAAGACTGAACTTGACCCCTGAAACCGCCTTCAGCAGCAGTAAAGGGTAGCAACCAAAACTAGAACCAGTAACTTTACCCAACACATTCCTGGGCTAAGCAACAACAACACAGCCACGAACCAGTATCCTACGCTATCCGTCTGTGCTCTCTCATTCTCCACACGTTCAAGACAAAGAACGCGTTTTCTTCGAGACACCGAAACGACACCATCCGACATAGTACACACCTCCATACTAAGACAATGACACGTACCCCTTCACACGCTTGTTTACGCGTTCGAACTGGCCCGAATGGCACCAGCCGGAAACACGTATACCGTCGCCAAACACTTGCATCTCTATCGCCCTATAGTGACGCGGACAATAGTCCCCACGATAACTCGATAGATTTGGAGGGTTGGACTCCCAGGAGTAAGCAACAGCACACAAAGCAGCAGCAGCAGCAGCAACTTCATCCACATTTCATCCGCATTGATCATCACCACGATTATGATGCAAACGACATTGATTCACAAAGCCCATGGGACACTCCCATCTCATTAAGCAATGTAGATGGTTTCAGCTCTTTCGATTCCGGCGCAGATAACGCTTCTTTTTCCTGCTCAGTAGCAGCAACAACAGCAGCATATGCAAAGGCACAATCGCTTGGATACATCCCGCTGCCACCAGCTATTTGTAGAGTCAATCTCGCAGGCTCACCACTGTCGCCATATTCAAGAGAAGACATGTACGAAACTCAAGGACGTTTCTCTACCAACGTTGCTTCACCGTGGGATCGATCAGGCAACTCATGGAACTATGGCTATCGAACAATGAGCAGTGGTGCACCTGGCGGTGGCGGCGGAGCAGGATCTGGTGGAGAGACCATGACCCCTGGCGGAGGCGACGATCCCGAAGGAGCTCAACCAGGATCGTATACATTTCGAAGGAGGAACGCAGTTGTCGAAGGCACTGGTAGGTTATTCACTCTCTTATAACCTATTGCTCTACATGAAAGCGGTTCAAGCAGCTCAGCAACCCCATTAACTCATATTTCTTTTTTGTTTATCCTCATTTCATGTTTGTTATATCTTTATAGAGGAAGCACCTAACCCGTCAGATTTTCCAGACCCCAACTCTCCCAAATAGCATTCATCTGTTATTTGCTTCCGCTCAAGCTTGACATTTGCACCTTTTGTACCTTTCATTACCTTTCACTCGTTTTTGCTTTTTTGCTCTATTTCTCCTTTACTGCCATTGTTATTTTTTTGTCAATCAACCATGTCCACCTCACCCTCCAAAAAACGTATATCGCCCTTTGACACCCAAAAGCAATACAATACCTATTTAATACCCATTATCAACAATGGATATCGAGAGCAGTTGCTGTCCTGTAGACTGGCGGGAAACGATCTAGCGTCATATCGACGATTCATCACAAGGGGATCAGATTAGCCGCAAATCAGGGAAGATGGCCCGTGAGTTGTTGCAACCATACACTGAGTTATTATTAGTCTGCCCCCCCTCCTTTGGTTTTCTTGTGGCACTATTAGCATAGGATCCTCACGCATGTTTTCGGCCGTGAGAATTCCTCCATCCATGTGCCCACTGGACACCTGTGCGCCTATTGCCTTTTTTGACTTCGTCCGCTCTTTCTAGCAAGTTGTATCACGGACCTACATTTTGGCCAGTTAGTGATGGCTGGGTGGCTGTGGTGGAAGGTCAGCAACTCCTGAGCGGCATATTAACGATCTACAAGCTGTGAGCATTTCAGACATTGGCTCGCACACATGTATATTATTAGGCAACAGGGTGTAGAGGAGTCTACACCTTCCAAAGATTTTTTATTTTCCCTCACCACTTTTGTTGTTTCGAAGGAAGAGCTGACTCTTGCTGCTCTTTTTGGCCCTATGAGAAGCCATTCAATAACAACATTGTGTTTTCTTATTCTTCTATGTCATTCTCCTACAAATATACATGTGCATTTCTTGGAAATATGATTTATAGCATTTAACATGAATCTGAGTTGGCAATATTACGGTGAAATTGGAAGGGCGAGGGGAGGGAAATATGGAGAGACTCGTAGTTAACCTCAGGAAGGGAAGATGTGCACGTCCGTAGGTCAATAATAGTCGCAGATCGACATAATCACCGTGCAGCGATAGAACAAGATGTACCATTCATTCTCTAGGACGTCGCGTTTGCCGTTAATAAACACAATAACGAGACACGAGACCTACATGACGCGTAAGCAAACGAAAGTGCAACACAGCCTCCCTATTTACACAAGTGGGCTTTGAATCCCTCTTCGCTATTCTCCATACACATTTCCATATATGCAATAGTATGCATATATTCTTTATCGCTGTCATTGGCAGATGCAAGCCTTTAGAGAGAAACTGAATACTTAAATTGAATCGTTCTTGTTTTGATGCTGAAGGCTCTGGGGACTCGGCCTCAATGTACTATGACGTAGTTCACCTCACTTTGTGCGACCCACAATCCATGAAGCACACAACTGAACAGAAGAGGGGAGCTCAAAAAGGGGAAGCAAACGAGATCATGACTTTTAAACAGACATAACTTTTTTTTGCCAGCACGCCCTTTGGTCTGGGTAAGAGAGAGAGAGAGAAAGTAGGGGAGGGAGGGGCCATCCTTCTATCGCCTTTGTCCAACTGGACGTAGGAAGTCGTGCCGTGAGGTGTCTGGTTATACGCAAGTACTTGATATATGAGAGGTGCAACAATGGTGGAACACTCACTTCACACATACACACACAAAATGGTCAAGGGAATCATTGAGAGCGACTCATCAGAAAAAAAATGATACCTGAAGAGTTATGTGCATTATGCACTTGTCTCTTTAATTCACCTACAATCATCATTTACAGAAAATGCGCATGAAAACAAGTCCTGCGCGATTTGTGTTGTGTTGTGTGTCGTCAAATGAGTCTACCTGAATGATTCTCATATTTTCTCTCTCACTGATCATATCAAGACTCGTAAAGTATCGATTAGAAACTAGCCATCTCTATTTTTTCACAAACTTTTTGGACTTTGGCCGCTTTGCAGTTACGGAGGTAAGATAGCCTACTTTCTTCTTCTTACTTGCTCAACTTTTTAATAGCGCAAAAGTGAAAAGGGTATATGGAGATGAGAGAGGGATGAAGGGAATTTGTGATGAGCGTAGAGCGAATTAGCAAGTTTTTGGAGGCCCGTGGCAAGCCGCTCTCTCCATTTTATATTCGATCGTTAGCTGGCTCTTTTTTTGTAGCAAGATAGTCGTATGTGTATACCATGTGTCAATGACCCTTTGCTCGACCTGTGCCAAAATCCTTCCCGCATTTTTTTCACGCACGTTGAAACAATCGAGGAGATCATTATTATTTTTTGGGACTAAGAAATGAACACGGTGGGTGCACTTCAAGTTCAAAGAAGATGCTAACTCTGAGAAAAAAAAACGACATTTGCTCAGCTATGCACGAATCTATTGTTACATGTTTTTTTTGTCGCGAGAGCGTGAGAGTGAACGACCACAACAAGGGAAACAAAGTAAAGAGAGAGAGGGGGGGAGGAGGATAAATGTTGAGGGGTAAGGTCCCTGGAGAGGATGAGGAAATTGATCCTGAGAGCCACAAACGCGCTAAAAGGAATCAAAGGCAAAACAAAAAAAAACAATACATATGGTACACCCCGTCTTGTTTGAGTGTACTCTTTATTTTTTTTTGCCTATCATATCAATGGGCAGGGACTGTGTTAAAAAAGAGCTGCGTGTGATTGTGTACAACTTTAGTTATGCCATTGAACGTGTATGTGTGTGAGTGTGTGAGTGTAAAAAATGTGCTGCATATGGAGTCTTTTTCGGCGACCGGATCGGATCGCTCTTATCCTTGTTAAAAGAGCTGTTTGATCTTCCATAGCAGCTGAGCATAAAAAAAAACAACTGGGCAAGCCCCTTCCTCACAGTTACCAGAAGGAACACAAAGAACGAAAAAAAAGTCGTGGTGAACCCTAAAGGTTGTTCGTTGTTGATGTACAAATTGTACGTAGCTCACGGTGTACATGGAGATGCGGTTGGATGTTGATGCTCACAAGCCCGTGATGATGAGTTGAAGACCGAAATGATAGAAAAATTGTAATTGTGAGGGGGAAAGGACACTTGGAGGGAACGCCCATTCGTAAGCGCAATTGCACTTAGAGAGCCCCTTTTTGCTTACTGGCTAATGGCAATGCTTAACCAAAAAAAAACCGCACTAAAAGTCTAAGGATGCTTCTTCATTTTTCTCTCGTCTCCACACTCTCAATTTCTCTATTTTTGTTCTATTAGCCTACTCTAAATCC
The DNA here is from genome assembly GCA_016098105.1 of Actinomortierella wolfii. Classification (NCBI taxonomy): domain Eukaryota; kingdom Fungi; phylum Mortierellomycota; class Mortierellomycetes; order Mortierellales; family Mortierellaceae; genus Actinomortierella; species Actinomortierella wolfii. The sequence goes on from JAAAIY010000120.1 coordinate 54,133, forward strand.
TCTGGATTTTACTCATTCTTCTTGTAAAGTCTTGCTCGTTTCTTTGCAAGCACTCCAAAGAGTAGTAGCTATAGAGAGAGTATCCATTTATCGGAAAATAGCTTGGTCATTTTTCATTGGCATAATAATCGGCTCTTTTTGCCCGCACAACTTGGTTAACGTGGTAGCAATAATTGGACTCCAGTGCTACTTTTTGTAGACATACATAGCTGGCAGTTGCTGTCTCTTCTGGAAAGCATGGCTTCTGACTCAGTCTGATGATAAATTTGTCTACTAGTTATATTTTATTATAAACGCTTAAGAGCCTATCCTTCATGGATCTCCTTCAGTGCTAGCCTCACAACTGAGTCTGGAGTATTGGTAGGAAAGCGTTTGTCAACTCTAAGGCTGACGACATTTCTTCATGTTGTCCCTGTCTTTGCAAAAATGCGAGATGACACTTCAAAGTTCGCAATATAGTGGGTGCTTCCACAAGTTACAGTAAGAAGTTGGGAAATGATATATCTTTGCTTTAGCCAGTCAACCACAGGATTCCGGGTTGTCTCCTAACGCCTCAAGTGTTGTACAGTCACTTTTTGCAGAGTGATTGCGCTTGAGAACCTTTTCGGTTTTTGCCCTTTCTCTTGCTTCCAAATCAATCCTATAGAGCTTCAGGAGACTCTGAATTCTGAAATGTTCAAGCGGAGGAAAATGCTGGTATCACATCTTTTATATAGTGTGGACCAAATAATATGAAATGGTGCGATCACAAAGGGTCGAGCTGCAATCAATATTCTTTGCACTTGGTGATTGATTACATGCATCTAGCTAGCACTTGGCTCGGGCTTTGGATAAGCTGACCGGCGTGAAATGTCCCGGTTTGCTATTTGTCAACTGGAATCCACTATAGACAAGGACACGGTGTGGACAAGCATCTTGATGCACATAGAGAATCTTTATTTATTTTTTTTCTCTCTCTGCTCCTTTCGAACACTGCACCTAGCCCGACAATGCCTTTTGTTACTGCCGACCCCTTCCCGTTGCTATGAGTGAATAAAAGAATAAAAGAAAGAAAGAAAAGAGAGGGGCGAGCACAGGAGTTGTTGTTTCTCAATCTTTTATGACGTTTTTGTGCAGCGGGCAAAAGGCAGATACGTTCTCACCTCCTACTAAAAAGCCGAACAAAAGAGAGAAAAAAACTGGAATTATTTATTGTTGTTTGAACAAAGAGTGTTCGTACCGTTTCTCACGATGGTGTGTGCAATGCTTTTTTGATTGCCACTGTTCCCAGAAAAATAGGAGCTCGTCAAAGAGGAGCATCCATCTTCTACTCTCTACTCGGGTTACTATCTCAGATTCGAGCATGAAATCTATTGAGGAGTTGAATGCGATGATTCTAGATGACTGGAATGCTATCTTGTTTTTCAGTTTTTCTGAACAGCTAACCTGAAAGTGCCCCTCATATCTTCCCCCTTTTCTAAGATATACTCTATAGTGCATTCATCAAAAAATGTCTGCCTGCATTACTCTTTTTTCTCAATAACGAGGCAGAAATGCGCGTCTTGTTTATTAGTTGCAAAGGGATTGTAGGATCGACGAGGGTCGTGAGGAGAATTTGAGGCGGAGGGGTATGATACTATTGATACATTGATAGGCAAACATGCACACACACATGAACACACGAGGTGTCTTGAGAATGACATAATGCCTATCGCCTACCGCCCAGTACGAAAGGGAGAATAGGGAGATGATGGGGGGAGAGGGAGAGGGATGCAAGAACAAGAGCAAAGAATCGCTGGACGCTTCCCTTGTGGTCATTTAGAGAACAAGGTTACATTGCGACAGAACCCTCTCTGTCGCCGACAAAAAAAAATAGAGGTTGTCCTTTCAGAACAATACGACCCTCTTACCTCCCTCCTTCCCTTCCCCTATCCAGCCCACAATTTTTTTTCCTACTCCAGGGAACTAGAAAGACAAAAAGAATAAAGTATAGACTTCCCTCATTATTGTACTCCGCTCTCTGATATTGTGGGTGCCGGAAGGAATTCTTTTGAGGATATGGAGTACATGCGAGCCGTGATGCCAACATGCCAATGTTAAGTGTAGTAGAAAATGAGCAGGATCCCATTACCTGCCGTTATTCAAGGTTTCAACGGGAATTGGATAGCTGTTTTTTTGAGCTTTGGTCACGACAATAATGAGAGCCTGCCCTCCTACTGGGCCCTATTACAGTACAGTTCTACCACCCCTTTTTTTCCGGACGCGTCAAGATGACAGAAAAGTGATGATGAGTTTGTAAGGCGCAATAATACATTGATGTGGTTGCTCATTCAAAAAGTCATCATTCATCTAAGTCACTGAAATATCTATTGTCATATGCAAACTACTAAACCAGCATCCTACATAAAGGTACATGGCGACATGCACACATTTATTCCCATACAGACGAACGCCATGCGGCTGTGATGGGGTCAGAGGGATAGGGAAAATGGGTATGAAGCACAAAAAACGAAAGGCAGTGGGGTAATGGATTCATCATCCAGAGACATGCAACGAAACTACGAAAATAAACGGATATCAACCTGTCATCTAACGGTCGAGCTCAATGTATCAATAATACAGGTGGGTTGTTTGGAGAGACTTGCAATGATTGGAGCGGAAGATATGAAATAAACCATACATTTGTAGCTACCCAAGCACGCGAGGACCATGGAGAGACCGTTTATAATTTTACTACTACTAGTTCGAGTAAGCCGTTCATAGTACACATAAGATGAGCAACACCCTGTTGGACATTGCTATGAGATGAATTGTCGAGAGCCGCCTTCCGGAGATATGTTGTCCTTTATTTATGGCTGCATCTGATGTTCATAGAGCAAAGCTGGACACTAAGGATGGATGACCTTGTCGAGCCAACAGGGTCTTGCAAGTAGGCAGCAAAAACAGAGACCGCGTGTACCCGTGTTCTCTCCTCCCCAATTCAATCTGTTAACTGTGACTGTCCTACAAATCAATCAGAATGAATAATGACCCATAAAAGAGTGGAGAGCACTCGAGTACCTTGACAGCCCTCTTCGTTCTGTAAAAAACAGATGAAGGAAACAAAAGAAATCTGCCTCGCCGACCGACAGAGCATTTCCGAGAGGAGGTGAGAGCAAGAGGGGGACTTAGTCTTCTGCTCTCGAAATTGCAATTTATTCAAGGAAACTTTGTATTTGTTGGCTACCTACAGAACGAGGGACGGATTACAGCGCGCACATCGATGCGTGCACGGATGCAGAAGGGAAGAGCGGCAAAAAAAAAAAATATACACAGACATATACACTCTATCTTACACAGTCTACAACTGAGCAAGGCGGCGAGTAGAGAATAGGAATGAGCCAGAGGAGAAGGATGGTAGACATTGTCTTCCCATTCCTTCAATCAATATCTACACTGTGTAAAGCACAGGTGAGCCACCTACCCATCAGCCTGCACATTACATACTGCATTGCACCCTGTAATACAGTCATCCACCAGCACGCACTTCAAACTCGCCATTTTATTTCTTCCGTTCATACTCATGATTTGCAGTGTGCTATTCTTTCGTAGAGAGGTATGACCGTTTGGTATCCTTCTCCTGCTCTGCTGCGTCACACGTCTCTGAGTTTTTCTCCCATTGTATAGCTTGGCTGCTGTAAGCAAATCGTATGCACAGCTAGAGTCAGAAGGAGGACAAGGCACAAGTGTTTGTTTTTACACTCATATTATTGGGGAATGGCGGCCAATAGCTGGTGATTAAGAGTCTTTCATTCTTTCTTCACCTCGCACCCTCGTTCGAGATACGGATCTTTTCATTGTATATTATTCTCCCAGTTGTTCCTGAAAAAAACACCTATCTGTACGTCATCTATGACAGTAGCAATAGCGGCACAAAAAACAACAACACCATCACCTCACATTATCATATCAACTGGACACTACTCAGTGTTGTGTACAGAATATCCAGATGCGCGAGGTGCGGTTCGTAGCTTACGCTGCTGTTGTAAATCGCCTACCTGCCCGCCCTCTGAGAGTTCTGACGTTGTGTGCAGCAAGGGAGGGAAGCAACAAGGTTTTGGGAGGAGCACGGGGGCGTGACATTATGGAGATTCGATATCTATCTCAGAGAGTGAGTCCTTTTTTTGAGTTGGGTTGGGTGCACTCTGTTATTATATATCTTACAATAGCAGAGGGCAATTCAATAATCCTTCAACCTTTATTCTGTCTTTTTTGTCCTTCACTTTTTCTTTTCTTTTTCTCACTCGACCCACGAGCAGCAATAACAACAAGCATTGCCAGTCAACTGGGCAAAAGGGGAACGAACATCATATAAAAGTACTGAAGAGGTGTATTACTTTAAACTGCTATTTAAGCAACTCGATACCCTTGGATTCACTCTCATTCCGGGTTTATATACCTGTTACCTACGCTCAATCTTTGTCTCTTTGTATATTTTACCCCCTTCTTGTTCTCTCTCTTCTTCCTTTCTTTTCTGCTCGATCCTCTCGCTCTTTACAGCGTTTTCGTCTATCGTTTACTTGTGCTAGGAAGGTCTTCCTATTCACAGCAACACACCCACATCTGCACCATCCACCATCCTTCCTTAGACATCTCAAACTTGCACTCCTTCCCCCCTCCCCTTTCCTTCTTCACAAGTCCGCTGCAGCACAACCGTTGTTCGCACCTATTCCCTTTTTTTGTTTTCACTCAAGTTGCACCAGCACCAAAGGTTAGAAAGCACAACACCCGCGGCCCACTTTCAGTTGCCCCCCCCCTTCCTTTCATTCGTTGCCATTCCTATCTTGCAACCAGCTTCGTACCAAGTCCCTGCGCTGTCATCACGCAGGCTACCGAGGCTAGCTTGCTTGTTTTTTTTTTTTAGTCTGGTTCCTTGCGTTGGCAAGTTCCAAACCAAAACGAAAACATGGAGGCCCTGAATGAGCCTCTCACCCTTATCTTGTCAGATATCGCAGCTGACAACTGAGGTTTTTGTCGTTCTTAAACATATCAAAGCGCACACTTATGCACACACATTTTTATTCAACAGTTTTGCCGAGGGGGAAAAGGACAGCAACTGCCTTGTTCCGCTATCTTTTGTTCCCAGCCAGGACTTTTTTTATGTACTTCTTAGTGCTGTGGAGGCACTAGGAGTTGTGGGCGGAGGGTTGAGTGTGGGAGAAGGTCTAAACGAGCCGATATTTTATTATATTTCACCAGTATATCGGGCACATCATCAGTAACCATAACAACTTAGCTGTCCTCCTTTTCCTGCCGCAAAAACCACCTTCCCTCATATTTTCTGCTCTGAGGGGGGAGGTTGCGCCGTGTTGCAACATGTCTAGCAGGAAGGTGGGTGGGAAGAGAGGGCTTTGCCCTTTTGCTGGCCTCTCTTCGCCCCATCCCTCCCTCACTGCTGATCCCTATCGAACTCCCTCTCTTCCCTTCTGTCTCTCCCTCCCTCCCGCCTCAGAAAGCATTGCGCATGCATTTGTGTTCGCCTTTCCACCCTCCTGGCCTTTCAGCAATCCCTCAGATGTGCACACACACCAATTTCCTCATCTTTCCCTGATACAGATATACACTGGCACCTCTGCACTGCCTCGCTGTTCCTCATCGTGTTGTCGCAACGATGATGCGAGTGTGTGGCCACCTGTATATCCCTGTCGAGGGGAAGGGAGAGGTAGCCATTCCTTTTTTTTCTTCTGTATTCTTCCGCACTGCCCTCTTTGCCCCTCTTGTTATTCGGTGTTGCTGCCGCCCTATAAAGGATGTGAGCATCAATTCATCCGGGACCTAACTCCCGTGGGTTCTTGGATTGTTTTTTTATTATTATTATTGCCTGCCTTCCTACCGGAGCTGCCAGGACTCCATCCTCCTACCTCGGTTCATCCATCTTACCTCCCCCCCTTCTTACTTCCTTCAGTCATTTCATATCCTTTCCACTCGTACTCTCTTTCTCGTCGCTCGCAATGACGTCCACATCTGTTTATGTTGTTGTTCAGGATATGCGATAGGCGGCTGGGTGTGGGGGGAAGGAAGGGTAGGAGGATAAAGGCGTGAATGGCCAGCTTCGTTTCCCCTTCCTTCATGTTGGTCGCTTCCACTTTTGAGCACACGTGCACCACCGAAACTAGGTGCAATACCTCTGCCATTACCAACATCAATGCCAATTTACTAGTTCACCTATATCCGTTCTGTAACGGATCATACCTCCGTCCCGAGTGTCCCTCATTCCCCCTCTTATTCTTGCAGTTCAGCAATAGCACTCCATATCACTCTTCATCCATCCCATCCTGATTCCTACGACACCGTCGCATTCCCCCCACCTCCTTTTATTGCACCCCTTCTTTCACCATCCTATCTTTCACTTGCCCTCTACCCTGCACTGGCCCTTCTCTCTAAACCCACTCATAATGATGATTTCATTGTTATTGAGTATTGGCTCTGTTCATTTATTTTGAAATGAAACTAACTGGTTTTGGTCAAAACAACTCAAACTGCTTTCTTGTCGCACTTTCACTTCTCTTTAGCCCCGTGCATCTTTTGCTCCTCATCCATCTCCACACAAACCAAGCAAGTACAAAGAAAAGAAAAGCCAAGGTAAGAACATCCTATGGCTACTGCCCATCAACTTTCACTACTGTTGCCCCTTCTCCATCTATCCATCTACCATTTCCCCTCTCTTCGTTCTTGTCCTCTTCTATTTGTCCTACACATGTTGTATCTATTGCCGTTTCATTGGCTGTAGTTTGCTTGCCAAGGCTCTGTTCCCGCTTTCTCTCTTTCTCTCGTTTTTCTTTCTCTTTCCTCTACACCCTCCAATCCTTTCGCAGCTCTAGCTACGTTCAGAGTCTGAGGCTTAACGACTTGTCGTGGTTAGATGGATGGTGGTGAGGTTTGAGAGAAAACCATCAGGTTTGTATTAAGTACCTTCAACATCTTCGATACTGCTCCAATCTTCGTCCTCTTCCCTCGTCGGCTGTTCGATCGAGAAGAAAGGGCATTGCTTGCAGTCTGCCCCCCGCCACTTTTTTGTCTCTCGTACAAGCAGCAGGGTCGTTTCTCTCCATCATCCACCAGGGCTTGAGGGCTTTTCCATGGACACAAGTCTACGTCACCTTCACTCTCTGCCTCTTCTTTTCTACCCGTGTATTAATAAATGCTCTGCTTTCTTTCCTCTTTTTCTTTTTCTTCCATACGCAACGTGCACTCGTCTTGCTTGTTTATGCTGTTACTTTGGCATTGTGTTCTTCCGTTGTAGCTGATTGCCAACGGCCGTTTACCACCTGTATCCCCCTCCCTTCCTCCTTGAACGCCATTTGCAAGTCGGGTTGCCCGTCTGCACCTTGCCGACGTTAGACAGAAGCTGTAACTTTCTGTCTTATTAGAGTGACCAAGCATCACAGCCCCTTCAAGCAACTTAATTATTACCCCCCTTCCCACTTTCGTCCATGACGTCCATGCTTACAGTGTACAGTCCTCTACAGCACGAACCGACGTCTTCCTATCCTTTCTACACCGAGATGCGACCCTCTCCCAGCACCTCTTCTCATCGCGAATTTTACGACTCACAAAACAGCTCAGTCGCTCGCGACGATCAAGGTGCGCATACTACTCGCGAGCCTGGTGAGTCTGGCTACCCTCAGCAGCCTACCGACATTAAATCGGCGCCTAACTCGTCCTCTTCCACAGCCTCCGCCTCTTCTACGTCCACAGCTGCAACTGAAGTGTCACAAACAGACAGCTCTTTGGCACCTCTTAAGGGACCTGCAACAGACGAAGCTGCTCAACCGTTCGCTCCGGTCCAGCCTCGATCAGGTGTGCATTGTGATGGATCTTCCTTCCACTATCCTACCAAGCTTATTGTAATCTTCCAGTCCGTCTAATTAACTTTTTTTTCTTCCTAAACAATTTGATTTCTTGTAGATAACATGGTTCCCTCACAAAGTAGCCAGCAATCCACCCAAGAGACTACCCATGCAGAGCCATCCAGCAACGTACAGGCACCAATGTATATGTCACCTTCGTTGTATACATCACACAACTACTCTGAGCTCAAGGCACTACCTTCCCAGCCTTCCAACCAGCACTATCTTTCTTCGCCAAATGCATACTCGGCAGCCAACGTTGCAGCGTTTAGTCGCCAGCCAATGCCAGACCGACGAACTTCAGCTCCATTGCCAGCACATACTCAACAGAGCCCTTCACAGCCACACCAATCCCCTTTGATCAACTCGACAGCTGAAGTCACCGCAGCTCTTAGTTCTCTTGATGTTGGACAGCGACAGAGCGTGGCATGGGTCGACCCTACAGCTGCACCAGGCGCACAACCTCGCACAACTGCTACTGTCCCTGAGGCAGCTCCACAGCAACCTCCACTCCTGCCGCCCCTGTCGGATACGCTCCATCGCATCTTCCCAGGTCAGACGACGGCCGCCGCGCCAGCACAGCCAGTCACAACCATCGTTACCATGGATCAAACGGCGTCTCTGACTACAGCGACACCATACTATCCATCACCTGTTCCGTTTGTTGATGTTCCTGGCCAAGCAACAGCAGCAGCAGCAGGCGTCGTGTATCAGACCCAGGATCCTTATCTTAGTGATCCATCTAAGCTTCCACCACCTCCTCTATCACACGATGGTACGCAAGTTCGCCATCCTTCGCCGGCTCAAATGATGCCAGCCAATACGAACGTCAATGTCGCCGCAGGAGCGTACCCACGCCGTGTGACGTATCCCTTTGTGCCATCCATCGACACAAGTTCAGGGCTTGTGGTGGGTAATCTCATCAGTCCTGCATCATCAGCTTCGAGTCCGCTAATCAACAGCAACCCCTTCACACATGGCGGTGGACTTGTAGGGGTGAACGCGAATCCCCTTCCAGGAGTTGTGCGTCCGACCACTGGACTCTACATGGACACATCAATGACAATCCCTCACCAGGGTCCCGTTTCAACGCCACATCTTGGACAGCCTCAGCCACTACCTTCGCAACCAATCGTTGGCCAGCAGGTTTGGCCTAGCCAGGAGAGTGCAGAGTTGCCTAAGCCTGGCGAAACTTCCACTGGTGGCAGCAAAGGATATCCCTTTGTGTCTCTTTCGGGTGTGACCACTACCAAGAAACGCCCACGCCGTCGATTCGATGAGATCGAGCGTCTTTATGTGTGTAACTGGGGCGACTGCGAGAAGAGCTATGGTACTCTGAATCATTTGAACGCCCATGTCACTATGCAAAAACACGGCCCCAAGCGTCATCCTTCTGGTATGTGATCCCAGTACTTGTTACACATTTTTTCCTGTTGGTTTATTGATGTTATTAGTGATGGCATTAGTGGGTGAGAGGCATATTTCTCTGACTTCGCTACTGTTTTTTGCTTTCGAAACAATCTATAGAATTCAAAGAGCTCAGAAAGGCATGGAGACGCCACAAGAAGGCCGAGGAGGAGGCAGCCAAGCAGGCAGCGGCGGCGGCATTACAGCAACAACAGCAACAACAACAGCAGCAGCAACAGCAACAACTGCAGTTGCAGCAGCAGCTCTGTGAGCCCACGGTGGCAGGTTTCCACCCTCACCCAATGCAGCCCATGCACGCCCAGTTTGCACATCAGCAACCCCCGCAGCTGCCCATGCCACACCCGCACCCGAACCAATACCAGCCACATCCTCATCCGCAGTCCCAGCACCATCCTCTGGGCTATTAAGCGCGATACCAAGACCACTGGTCTCTTTTCAATCATCTCTCATTCCTTACACGCTACAATTATTATGCGTGGGAAATACTGCCAGCTGGGAGCTGCAGTCTTTTCTTGAATTTAACTCGATTCATTCTCACCTCTGTAGTGATGGTGATGATTTTTGCTTCTTTTTTCACTGTCTTCATTGTGCTTTTGTTGTCCTTGTTTATGCGTACTTTTGTCGTTATTCTTTGTTTAGTATTCTGTACAGTTTGTGTTTTCTTTCATTCGCCACATACATATACAGTCGTTCATCCCACACCTCCCTCTCCCCATGAAACCCTTGGCAGGGCCTTGTTGCTTCGTGGTGTCTCTATCTTGCCTCGTTTAGTCTTTACCTTCTCTTAATAGCATTGCTTCTACTTTTCTGCCTCTTCGAACCAAAAAATGTGCAAGCAATAAAAGTATTTTAAGTGTTCTTTACCATTTATTGCATAAGCAGAGGTTCATTCCCTCCTGGATTGGGTTGTATCGCACTAGGGATAGCTCACAGAGGAAGGATCATGAGGGGTCTTTTTCTTTTTCTTGTTCAGATCGAGAGGAGTTAGTACGCTCAATTTGAAAGGCCAACCAAACGCCTCCGTCGTTGCCTCTGATGCATGAATATAAAGCAACGAAATCGGACTTAATCCATTGGCCAGACACATGCCGTCAGTATACTTGCACTCCCCCCCTCAAGGCCTTGTAAGTGCCACCACGGCGGATGGTGGCTACATACAGGCTGGTGTTTTGGCAACCCTTGGGGGTATCTGGGTTAGCCTGAGTGGTAGTAAGTGCGCTACAAAAAAATCTTTTACGTCAGTGCGTCTTCCCCAGGCGGGGAGACAACCAATGGGTCCATCGTTGCAACATGCCTCAATTTCGAGCTTAACAGCCTTACCGCTCTTCGCTTTCCTCTCTTCTACACCATCTTTATCTGTTGCATTTAACTTTGCTGCAGACGTCTGAACGTCTGCATTAGCATTCTAACGACCATAAAGGTTCGGCGTCTGTTATTCCATATCTTTCCATGACTCCTTTTTGTTCGATTGCAGCAAGTGAGCATTGCGTTTAACCCTCCATGCATCCTGCGTCACCCTTATCAACCTCTTCTCCAGGCCCCAACGTTATCGAAAACTACATTCTTTTCTGTGAGTGGCCTTATTCATAGAGCTATTCGCTGGCAACGAAGCCTCAAGTGTTTGCAGTATAATTCTTGGCAAGCCCTTGTAACAGTATATTTTTTAGTCACGACGGCAGCATTCCTACTGGCTCTGGCTTTGTTTTCCTGGAGATTCGAGCCAAGAAAGCTACCAATATCTAACGCACCAAAAATACACACAACATCAGTAGTGCTTTCCTTATTCCCCGTGCGATAGGTAGGTTCAATATATGCTTAGTGCGCACTAAGCTATGTTTTTTTGCCATTGAGTGCCAAGCATGTCTTTCGGAAGACGATCCGACAATGTGGTCATGTTATTCTGTTTGCTTGTAACATTCATATTTCATTCTCACTGTTTTCTCCCTAACACTGCCACATGATACCAATAGCTGCAACCACATCCGTTTAATACCATGGCAGAGACGCTCGACGTGAGCGAGCGGAGTGGCGAAAGCACCTCAAGCACAAGTGCTTCAAACACCCCTGTCATTCTTAAACCCGATCGCTCCAATGGCGGTGCAGGCCATTCTTCCACAGCTTTACAGGAGGAAGTACCTACGTCAGCCTCGGTCCTACCCTGTCCACGTACTGAAGAAGTGAGTGAAAGGGATGACGGTTCATCATCGCCTTCAGTAAGACCTGGCAGCAAATCTGGAGATGAAGCCTCGGCGTTGTCGCAGACACTTGAGCAATTGGATCTGGAAGGAGGCGGAAGCGGACCGTTTAATGCTACTCTGGACGAATTCCTGATGACTGCGCTGCGGAGCAACAAGGACCGCATGTTCTTGTTGAAGCTCGACCGTGAGTTTGGGTTCTTTATTAACGATCCACTGTAAGTTAGTACCATGTTGACGCAAATGCATGCTCATGTTGGTTTTCAATTGCCCTTACCTAGCGATTTATTTCGTGTGATTGATTATCATCTGTTTCACAGCAAGAACAAGCTTGAGTTTCCAACTATGAATTCGTATCACCGAATGGTGATTCACCGGGTAGCCAATTATTTTAATCTTCGTCGAATCGTTCATCCAGTACACAAGACAGTGGTGCTTTTCAAAACCGAGTATTCAGCAATGTGAGTCATCAAAATTTGCGCTGTCGAACCAATACGTATTAGAAAAGAAAGTCCATACTGACATTTCTTTATTTTTCTCTCTCCCTCTCACGTTATAATAGTCCAGCATTACGGTTTTCAGATTTGGTGGAGGAAGAGGAGGAGCAAGTGGTCAAGCCCATCCAGCTGCTCAAGCGAAACCCGGATCGGGCGACGCCAGCCCCCAGTGAATCAAGCGAATCTGCACCGGAGCCAGAGCGCAAGACCATTTCGATCAAAGAACGCGAGGAGGCGTATGCAAGGGCGCGTGCTCGTATTTTCCAGGATTGTCCAAGCAATTCAAAAACGCCTGACTCGTCAAGTGGCGCATCTCACAGCGACTCTCCAGCTACCGGCTCGACCTCCACGGCATTGCCTGCTAGCAAGAGTACTGAGCCTGACGACAGTGAAGCAAGATCTTCCAAACCAAAGAAGCAGTTAAACAGTACTAGCAGCATTGGTAGCAGCAGCAGCAATAGCAGCAGCAATGGCGCTGTTGCTAACAACAACAGTAAAAAGAAAAGGCTTGTAGAGAGCCATCCTGGATCGCCAGAGCTCACTAGATCCCCAGATGCAGTTGAGATTGGCCGCCCTGATTGGACCCATTCAAACTCGAGTTCGCGAAATGTCTCGCGTAGTGGATCGCCAACAACACCAACTCCTATGGCCCAGGTTGGCTACGATTCTGTACGCAAGCCGAAAAACAAGCTATCAAAACCAGATCTTCAAATGGATAACGCTGATGGCAGGCGGAGGCGGAGCACAGCATCAACCACCTCGAGCACATCTGGCGTTATCAGGACCCCTGTTGGGCTTGCGCGGACAGAGTCGTCGTCATCTAGTCAGGACGGTCACCATAGTCCTGGACCTTCTGTTTCGACGACAGTGTCTCCAGCAGCAATCTCTCCAATGTACAATGCATCAACACCACCCAAAGGACATGACTACTTTGGTATGGACCCCCAGGGTGTGGCGCCCAGCCATAACAGAACGCATACCCCTACCCATGGTCGGGTCAACTCACCCGGAATTATGAAAGGCTCCGTCGGCCAAAACTACAATGGCAAGAAGACATACCCGCCTGCAGGATACAACTCCACAAATGTGGGCCAGTATGGCCTCAATGCCAATACTGGATATCCGTCAGTACAACCCCATCACGGCCCATATACCCACCCGGTCCCAACGGGGCCTCCACCTTCGCAGCCGACAGGATCATGGATGGCGGATCCTATGCAGTACCAGGCGCCAGATCTAGGCTCATACTCTGGTCCCGGATTTTCTCCAGGCGGGCCTGGGCCACATCCGGGGCATCCACAAGCACCTCCTTTCCATGCACCGCCTCACCAGTACAAGCAGCCCATGGAACCTGGCTTCCAGCAGCCACAGCAACGACCTCCCTATTCTCATCATCAGCATCACTACCCGTCACATTCACAACCGCATATTCAGCATTCCAACTATTACCCTCATCCACAACAACCACATCAGCAGCATGGTTCGTACCAACATCCTGGCCAACCACCACATCACCACCATCATCAACACTATCAGCCCTACTATCAGCCAAACCACCCCTCCGCAAGAGGAAATCCAACCAACAATATCGGAGGAAGTGTACGACCGCGGTACACGCAGGACCATCAATTCCAACGCTCGCCTTCGCACAAGCGTTACAACCAGTTGTACGACGCGAACAAGAACGTCAATAATATGAATGGTGGCTACCATGGCTCAGGGGCTCAACCGCAACAGCAACAACCACAACCGCAACAACCACAACAACAGTCGCAGCATCAGCATCAGCAACAGCAACCTAATACTAGTTATGAAATGGCACCGATGGGACCTGTGAACGGCCATCCTGTTAGGCCACAAGGACATAGGTCAAATCAGCAAGGCGGCCAAAAATATGGCAAACATAAAAACCAACCACATGGCTGGAATGGAACAGGGTACGCGTACCAAGCAGGAAACAGTATGTCTGGCACACCGTGGATCGGTAGCGCGCCCGGAGCGAACGGAGTTGGTCACAACAACAGATATCACCACCAAACCGGATACGGTGTCATGTCGGGTTCGGCTTCCCCGCATGTTTTTGATATCGAGCGACGGCCACCAAAATCGACGGAGCTCTTTGATCCCAAGGGTCCTCAAACATCGTCTGGCCTGGCCTCTGCAGGTGCCAGCAGCAGTCATGAAGGCGGTGGCCATTCGGTAACAGAAGCTAGTACACCGAGTGCAGGAGACTCTACTCCCACTCACGAAGACAACGCTCATGTCCCCATTGTCATGAGTCGTTCGTATTCTTCCACCTCAACTTCGAGCTCGGGTCAAGCTCCCACACAGTCATTTACGGGCGGTGCAAGTGCTGGCATACTGCCTTGCCCTTCAAACAAAAAGAACTTGGTGTATGATTATTCTGTGCCCACGACGGCACCCTACGACGGTGTTCTCAAAAGCCCTAGTCAAGGTAAATGGCGTGCCCCCTGTTTTCCTCCAAAATATTGATCTTTGGTTTTGAACGTTGACACCACTACGATTTTTTGTATACCTCTCCTCCCACCAAAAAGATAATTCCTAATGCTAACTATACTCGTGTTCTATATCCATAATACCATCTTTAGAAAAATCAATGCCTGAGCACATTCTAGAGTTATATGGGTACCATCCTGACGACGATTTTGTAGAAGACTTGGCGCTTCCTGCTGGAGCCAAATTGAAGCATATCAAGCCCACAGGATCATCAGCAGCAGGCTCGGCCAACTCTTCAGGCTCAACCACAGGGGCGCATGGCCAGTACCTTGTAATCTTCAGGACTGCTGCTCTGGCCTCGGAGGCATTGGCAGCTTTCCAGAGTGGCCAGGAGACATGGCTGAAAAAATCGAGTCGTCTGAGCTTCACTACTGGCGACGAGCAAGGGACAGCAACAACAACAGCAGCATCAGCAGCGGGACAGGAAGAATCAGAAGGAGGAGAGCAAGAAGAAGGAAAGCAACAACAGCCACAAATTTTGCCGCGGCCGCGCAATAGCCGGTTCATGGTGAGAGTGTGGGTCCCAGTGCTGGTGCAAAGCCTTCTTCCGACAGTAGGTGGACCTCCTGGCTCTCTGCCACGGGCAGGACCTTCCTCTATTTCAACCACGAATGGCTCATCTGCCACGAACAATAAGAGTGGAGGGAAGAACACACCTGTCACGGAGAGCAGTCCAGACAAAGCTTTGGAAGGCACGGAGGAGGGTAGCGAGGCCCCTGCAAATGATCGTGTCGATAACAACGACAACGATAACGACAACAACAACAACGACAACGCCGATGAAGCCCGGGCTTGAATGAGCAAAATAATTCCAGCATAACCCTTCAATGTGCTCTACATTCATACTATCATTTATCTCGTAGTTCTCTCTCTCTCTTTCTCTTTCTTTTTTGCATTGTGTCCTAGTAAAAAAAAATCTGACAAATTATATAAAACAAGTCAATCATTGAAACGAAATACATAGAGCAATGTCGGAAAAATTGGAATTTGAAACAGGTTACGTGGAGAAAACAAAATAACATGAAATGAAAACTATACTACTACTTTGTGATGAGGAGGGGGATATGTTTCTCTTTCATTTTCTTTCTACACCGAGGTGTTTTCCACAACAACGGCCGTGGTCTCCTTGGAAAGGCCAGAGGGAGGGTGATGCTGACTCAGGCTGGCACGTTTGAGGTACTGAGGGGGCAATGATGAATCGCCATCTCCTGAGCCGCTTGCACCGTGACCTTCTGGAATCGGGGTACCAGGAATCGGGGTTGGAACTCTGGAGCCATTGTTATTCTCGCCAAAGCATGTGTCCATGAGCTGTGATGCAAGACGGTGCTGGTCGCGGTCATCAGAAAGGATGACGGCCTCGAGAGCATCAATACCGTTCATTTCAGCAAAGAGCTGGGCGTTGGGGGTCGTCGAGGCTGCTGCCTCCTGCGAAGACTGGACATTGTCGGCGGTCGATGTCGTCGTTGTCAACAAGAGCTGGGCATAGCGAAGGCCAAGCCAAATGAGCTCATCGTCCTTGGTGCGCATAAAGTCGAGAAATCCCGGGAGCAACTCACGGTGTGGGAGCATCTGGAAGTACTCTGGTCCATGCGACGCAATGTTGATGAGCGAATACGCAGCCTCTTTGCGAATATCATAGTTTTGATGGGTGACAATGTTTGCGAGTGTTGGCAGGAAGCCAGCTTGGACAATCTTGGCTACATCGCTCGCCTGTTGGTCTGCCGTGAGATTCGACAGCAACCAAAGTGACTCCTTCTTGACGGGACGACAATCCGATTGAATAAACTGATGGAGGGCCGGGAGGAACCCAGGCTCGTTGATCAGCTCCTCTGTGTTGTCGTCTGGTCCGCTTGCAATGTTGCCAAGTGCTCGCACCAAAGGAATTGCAAGCGCACCCAAGGATAAAAAGTCCTTTAAAGGCGCGACAAGGAGAGGGATGAGGCGATGCTCGAGCAGGTGCGTGATGAGGTTCTCAGGACCCGAGGTCAGATACACGACCACCCATGCTGCCTCGGAGATTACAGCGGGCTCCTAATTAAAAAGTACCAAAAGAAAAAAGACTCTAGATTAGATCGGTATTGTCAATCTTCAAAATCTCCTACGATTGGATTCTTCTTTAGGAACAATATAATCAATGGTGGACAATATATTCAAAAAGGGAAAGAGGGAAGTAAAGAAAACAAGCCGCATTCAAGTTAGTAACATACTGTGTCGACGCGAAGATGGCGCAGTAGAGGTTGTACAAGTCCTGCTTTCAAGAGATCTTCATTTGCTGTTCCTTGGCCACGTGCCAGATTGGAGAGAGCAAAGCATGCAGTCTGGACAAGATTCAGGTCCTAGGAATGGCGCAAGACACAAAATATGCGTGAGTACAAGAAAAATGATGAAAGATGGAACAGAACACCTGGTTGAACAACGTTGGATTGAAATTCTTTACCTTGGAGTCAAGTAACTTAATCAAGGGTGGCAGAACGCCGTTGGCACGAAGCCGCTCGCTGAAGGCGGGACTTTCTGCAGCCATGTTACCGATCGCCCACGCGGACTGGTCGACCAAAGCCTATTTGATATAGTAACATGTACGATATGCGAGGCTACATTAGCTGATGAGGGATTAAAGATGATATATTATGATGGACAATTTTTTTTCCTTTCCCAAAGTGCACGGTACCACTGAGCGCTTCTTTGTACCATTGCTGGATACCATGAATACATACCACATTCTGACTGTCAAGAAAACTGATCAAATGTGGCGTACAGGTCATGGCAGCCTCGCACAGAGCGCTCGAGCTCGCCGCCATATCTATATTCAGAAGCAAAATACAAAAATAAAAAGGATTCGAGCGGAGGGCAGAAGGGAGTCAAACTCACATCATAATCTGTTTGTGTTTGTGTGGAGGGTGACAGATTGGAGGGCAATCAAATTGTGGAACAAGATACATTGGAGGGGAGGGGCTTTGCTGTATAGTTTTGTAGATGGAGTATGTATTCTTGTGTGCTCAATTGCATTGCAGTCTTACTTGTAATCACCCATGTCGCCAACAGCTGTTGTTCGGCATCGGTGCCTGTGAGGATACCCTATCGTTGGATCGCCCGTATCAAATAGTAGATATATAAATACAAAAAAAAAAAGAATGTGAAAGAGGATAAGTATTGATACGCGCTCGCTAAAGTGAAAAAGGATACATAGGTACTTGTGCCGCCGCGTAAACAACATGCCAGCTGGAACCCAGCTAGAATACCCGACGGATGAAGCGGCGAACAGGACGTTCAGTTGCATCATAATGACGTTGCTCTGCACAACCTTGTAGCCCAAGTGACGGGGATGATGATCTTTTTGATCGTTCCTCTTTGTGATTCGTAAAACGTTGTAAATATTGGGTTATACACATTCCATACGGAATAACCTTCTTACCTCCAAGATATCTTTAAATTCAGTGCTCGTAGCAAACGCGACAACAGGTCCTGAACTACGGTCGGTCGACAGGTAGTCACTGAGTCTCTTAAGTGCATCAACCTTGTCTTCCTGCTTGTGACTCTATCAAAGATGGGGTATGAGCAACATAGAGAAAAAAAAGTGGCAGGTGCCGGACAAGTCCACCGATGGGGAGTGGGGGAGGGAGGAGAGGAAGGAGAGAAAAGGAGAGGCAAAGAAGGGGAGGGTGAGGGAGTATGAGAATAAAGAGAAAAAAAGGAAGAGAAGAGCAAGTCCCCCATCCCCATCGTCGTCGTCCAACAAAGGCGATTTGGTCAGACAAGGAGGCCTCTTTTCTCCCTTCACTTTTTCTCACGTATGACTCCCATCCCAAAATACTGGCGTGTGCCGTGGGTGTTTGTTGCACGCATGCGCTGCTCACCTTGAGCAGTGCCTTGACGTCGTTCACCTGGTCTTGAGTGATCTCGGCTTCGCTGTCTTGAAATGCCGTTCAGGGTAATACCAAGGGTAATAGAACAAAAATCTGGCGTTAGTGATATCTAAGCCTTCCAAGTGACACCGTGACACGCACTCAACAGCTGGTCGATAATTCCCACACCATGCCCAGGCGGGCTTGCAAGCAGGTGAAGGAAAAAGACTGGTAAAGTTGCCGCGATTCTTTTTCCTCTTCTCTTCAAGTTACCTCCTTCATTCATTTCTGTGCCCGACTCGACGGGAGTGTCTCTGGCAGAGCCAGAGCGCTTGAAGCGCTTTGAGGCTACGAGAGCTTCCCGTCTCTCCTTTCGGAGCTGAGCATCCTTGCTGACGCGTTGCTCATGTACTTCCTTGGCAGTTTTTGGCAGTGGATTAGCCTTATAGAGGCCCTTATATTTGGAAGGTGTAGAAGAAGATGACGATGCCGCTTGGTCTTCACTTCCACTGGGCTCGGTACCAGAGGTGGCTGAAGCCTGCTCCTGCAACTTTTTAGTAGTTGATCGAAGGGTGCGTGTCTCCATAGTGATCTCTATGTGCAATCAAGCAAGTTGTGCTCCCGTTGTGTTGTGCTGGTGCTGTTGTTTGTCGTGAAAAAAAAACGGTTAGGTGTGTGTATGGTGAGTGTGAAGTGAATGTGGGAAACCACAAGAGGACACTAGAAAAAAAAAAGGGTACCAGAAAGCAGTCCTGCTGTTCAGCTTTTGAAACACCTCCAACAGAGAAAAGCTCTACCTCCCGTTCTCCATCGTCTCTGTAAAAAGAGGACTGAACCATGTACTTCTCGCAGGAACGACAATCACAGCATTCATGGCAACAACAACCAGCAGCAGCAACAGCACCACCCCAGCATCCTCAATTGGCACCGGTGGTGCTGACACCGTCCATTCTCGAGTCATTTAAAGTCACAAAGATCTTCAAGGACAACACCCAAATCATCACCTCGCTCGACTTTGACGACTCTGGCACCAAATGTGTCACCAGTGCTGAAGACGAAAGTCTTCATGTCTATGACTGCACTACTGGAAAGTATGTGTGTTGGATAGTTTTCAAGGATCTCCTTGTATTATTCCCTCCTCCCACTTTCATCCTCGCCTTTTAAAAAATTCCAGTTTCAGTGCTATTGTTGAGCAAGTGTTACCAGCCTACAGCTGACACGCGTTATCTTTGTGATCCATATTGAACACAACATAGACTACATAAGACACTCTTCAGTAAGAAGTATGGCGTTCATCTGGCAAGGTTCACACATCGGTCAACCAACGTTGTTTACGCATCTACCAAGGAAGATGGTAATAGTCCGAAGAGATGAATAATGATGAAACAGCGACAGTATGCTTCTTCTCAATCGACTCACCAATATGGTACATGATCTCTCTTACTTAGACACTTTGAGATACCTCTCGCTACATGACAACAGATACATTCGCTACTTCAAGGGACATGAGAAGAAGTGAGTTTGATCAATGTAGCGGAGCAAAAGGCGATATTTATCCATCATCGTTGATACATATTACTGATGTACCCTAATTTCATGGTTGCCAACTTGATACCAGAGTAGTGGCGCTGGAAATGTCACCACTGGATGACCAGTTTATAGCAGGGAGTGAGGATGCTGTGCGGTTATGGGACCTTAGGTCACCCAATTGCCAGGTATGGATCTCAAACAAAAGACACTACCATGGACAGTTGGTCATTTCCAGTAATACGCAACTAAACAAACACCATCATATATCAATCTCATGATACAGGGTGCCGTGTCTATCGTAGGGCGACCTGCTGTCGCATTTGATCCGAGCGGACTTGTGTTTGCTGTTGCACTGGATGCGACACTTCGGCTGTACGATGTTAAATCATTTGACCAGGTACGAAACTGAAAAGTCCATTTCCGAGATTGACTCAGAGTCTTAAAGTCTTCCATAATTCTTCAGAAAATACGCATCAGCATTTTAATCCGTGCTTCCTTTATTTGAAATGATTGGCAATATAGGGTCCATTCCAGACAGCAGAAATTGGCAGGTCCCTTGGCGTCCATCCAAACACTATTCAGGCAACACAACTCGAGTTTAGTACGGACGGGAAGAACATTTTGGTGACCACTTCAGGAGAAGCGCACTATGTGGTTGATGCCTTCACTGCAGAGACAAAGTTTAAGCTCAAAGGACATTACGACGGTTATGGCACAGATCCATTTCCAAGCGGAGGTGAGGCGTCATGGACACCAGATGGCAAGTGCGTGCTCTCTGGCGCGAGAGACGGACGGATATACTTGTGGGACATCGCACGTGCATCTAATGAGTCGATGAATATCATGAACACCAACGGTGTGAGCGGATCCAATGGCTCGCTTATGGGAGCAAATGGAGAACTCAGTCCTTTCAAGGTCCTAAAGGCTCACAGCACTCCAACACATATAGTCGGATTTAATCCAAAGTACCTTATGATGGCCAGTGGATCGACTGAGCTTGCTTTTTGGGAACCAGATCCTAACATTGTCGGACTGGATGCGCTGCAAGACTTTGCTAGTGGCCAGCGACAATAGACAGAAATAAAAAAATAAAAAAATAGACTACCAAGTTGTGTATAGAATATATATAATTGAGCAATGCCCATAGGAATAGGATCCTGAAACCAATACATCAAGCACTCTAATCTATCTATTAAGGGACTACATTGGAGGGTAACGATGCAGCGGCGAGCACCAAAATTTCTTCAGGAGGTTTTCCGATGTTCTTGAGGTCCTTGGCTACGGGTTGCCACAATTCACCATGTCTAGGTTCGGCTGCTTTGAATCGTCGTACCAAATCCTCGCGCTTACTGTCGTCGCCATGCTGGACTTCAAACTTGTAGTGCCATGCCCAAGCATCACCCAAGTCACCATCGGCTTTTTCTGCACGCAGGAACCATTGCCGGGCCTTTTCAATCTGACGATCCGACCAGAACAGGCGCGCTGCTGTGATGAGCACGTGGGCCGAATTTTCCGATTTTTTCAAGGCATCGACGATCTTACCCTTACGTTGAGCTCTAGGCTCCAGCCAGACAGCCTCCGACCAGAGAAGACCCGAGGAAGGACAGTCCTGTAGAGCCTTGGACATGAGCGCCTTGGCCATAGTTTGATTTCCTCCACGCAATTCGATCCGCAGAGATTCAAGCCAGAGCTCAGGTGTCTTTGGGTTCAAAAGACGTGCGCGTTCGAGTAGTGCACGAGACTTGATCAAAAGTCCTGCCTTCTCCTCCAGCCTCGACGCTAAGATCCAGAGCGGGATCGACTTGGGGCAGCTCTTAAGACCCTTGATGAAATTCTCGCGTGCCTTTTGGTTGTCTCCACGGTCCATGAGGATCTGGCCTCGGATCATCCACATCTTATCCGACTGTGGATACTTGGCCAGACCTTCGTCCAGTAGCTGCAGCGCCTCATCAATCTTGCCCAACTGACGCTTAAATGCGGCTGATTTCATCCAGACCTTCATCGTATCAGCCTTCTCACGCGCTTTCTGCAACAGAAGTTCGGCACGACTGTGCTCGCCATTCTCAGCCTCCAGTTTAACAGCAGCTAACCAGATCTGCTCGCTGTTCGGGTTGGCCACAAAGGCTGCATCCAAAATGGCACGAGCGCCTGGAACATCGCCACTAAGCCATTTTTCTTTGGCACCCATGAGCCACAAAAATTCTGCGTGGGGACAGAATGTGACCGAGCGCGCCAAAAGCTCTTCCAGTGACTCCTTGGTACCGTGTGCCTTCTCCAACAAAACAGCGCGGCGCCAAATAGATTTTTTGGCAGGAAAAGTTCGTAATGCATGCGCGTAGATGGCACGGGCTGTCTCATATGACTGGTGTGCAGTGGCGGACTCTGCATCCTCCATCCATGTTGCTTTGAGATCCGGCTCCTCAATACCCATACCAATCGTAGCACGAATTAATGACTGACATGTCTTAATGAAACCATTCTTCTCACACTTCTCAGCTTCTTCGATCCATTGGTCACGCGTCAGGGCCGTCTCCATCGCCGACAATCTCTTGATGGCATTGGCTACCAAGTTATCGACGTCCTTACCGTTGGCCTCCTCCAGACAGAACGCCGTAATCCAAATCTCATGAGAGGTCGGTACTTTGATGCGGGCACGGTTAAGAACTTTTTTGGCATTTTCGTACGTTTCGAGGCGTGCAAGAGCAATCCAGAGATCGACAGACTGTGGGACCAGCTCGACAGCTCTTGCCAACAGGATGCGTGCATTGTTAGGATCCTCCTCCATCTCAACCGCTGTCTTCCACAGCTTAACTGAATTAGGAACGTACTCGAGTGCTCGCCGAAGCACCGTCTTCTTGGCCTTAATTTCTGTCTCCAAATCAACCGCCTTTAGCCAAATTTTGACTGACTGTGGGATCTGGCGGACTGCATTCGACAAAATTTTCTTAGCATTATCGACAGTGTTGAGTCGAACAGCTTCCAGCCAAATATCTTCAGATTTCGGACACTCAGAGCAGCCCTTCTCGATAATTTGACGTGCATCGCCCATCTTGCCTGCATGCTCTTCCAGTCGGGCTGCTGCGATCCATCCTGGTGCATGCTTTGGATTCGTGGTGATGACCGACTTGAGCAGCAGACGTGCCTTCTTGAGATCACCAATCTCTGCAGCGCTCTTGTGAATGACACTGTTGAGATCCGTAAGATAGCCTTTGGGATCGATGGTTGTTTGTCCTGATGCAGAGTCGGCCATGCGGTCCAGACGCAGTCCAAGGACTTGTTTGTTTGCCTCACCGATCTCTCTGAAGTTGGTCATTGTTCCAGCGGGTGTCGACAAGCCGTTCTAAATATCGCGAGAATGATGAAAGAAAAAAAACTGGTGTTAGCGAGGGTTTGGCTTTGTAATAAGCGTCTGCAAACATTATTAAACTCTCATGTAATGGTGTCCTTGGTACCTTGCTATCCAAAGTGGTAGTCAACTCTTCTCTTCCTCGTGTTAGAAGCGAATCAGGAACTGGTGTGAAAAAGTCTCTCCTGTTTTCCTTCTTTTTATTCTTGCCGGCAATATTGCCGACCTCGGGGAGGTTTTCCCACTGTTCAGTCGTCACGGCGCTCAAACCTCGCTTCAAGTCTGCAAATTGCTCCTGTATAGATAGACTTTCTTCGCCTGTAGCTTCTTTACGTTCCTTTGCACGTTGTTCTCTAGTATGTCCAACGAAAAGCATATATAGGGAGAGATATAAGTACATGTTGGCCCTGATTTATACATATATCCAGGATGCTTTAGCTTCGAACAAGATCTTGGAGTCCTTACCGCTTAGCCTTTCGGCGCTCTTCAATCTTGGCATCAATAGAATCATAAATTTTATCTGCTTCCTCGTCGTCTGCCTCGTATGGTGCTGTGTTGAAAAGGCCTGTTTCATTGTCTGGATCTTGATAGCGCTCATCATCGTCATCTTCGCCTTCTTCCTTCTTGCGGTGAGCCTGATGTTGCATACGAGCAATATCACTATAGTGATGAAATCAAAGTGAAAACAAACGTAAGTGTATGGCCCAAGACTACGGAAAAACAAGGCATACAGACTTTCCAGTTGAGTTGAAAAATTACGCTTCTGAAGGTCCTTCACGAGCGGGACCGATATCTGATCGAGTTGTGAATCCAGTGGCACTATCGATATTCAGTAAAAAAAACATGAAAGGGTGAAAATATGAGGTTAGACTCTCTGAGCACAAAAAAAAACTGGTCGCATCTGATATCCTAGTGTTGAACATGAATTTGTCGAATCACTTTGCGACATTTACCCTCGACCAAGGCCAGCAATGTAGCCTGGTGGGGCAGGCTTGCCCATGAAATCTTTAATTGCTGTAAACATCGTTGTCCTTGATGTAAATGAAATGAAAGGCAATGGGGGAAAGATGCCCGATTGTCAATGGTTTGTGAAAGGATCGATCACCTTCCTCTTTAATATGAAAAGGCAGTCACAGAGCTGCGGGAGCGAGGCATTTGTATAGGGAGGAATACCAACATTCCCAAAAATTGTTATATCATGTGTATGCGATTTGCTTGTCCTTGGCTGCATATATGCTCTTCCAGTCAAGTTTAGCTATGATATCTACACCGAGAGAAGCACGGTGTCAATCAATTTTTTCGCGCTTACTTCCAAGGATCTTTGCGTTATGCAGCCTTCCAAAGCTAATCCATGATTTCCGTTACAGCTAATAGAGCATTGTACAGTCCTCCTCTATAAGTAACTTTAGGGATGTCGAAATCCTCTCTACTTTTGCATAGCCGATGGACTGAAGAGGAAGCATGTATAGCCTATTTACAGCAGTATTATAGCAACTTCTAATCCATTTCTCTTCTATTTTCAGTTTGTTGAAGCCTACAATGGACTGAGAGCTTTGTCATTATTACCGTCCATTCAAGCAGCACTTCATTTAACGAGGAATACAAGAACCCAAATGTAAACGACGCTCACTGTCACAATGTGCGTTCGACAGTCTTGGAGCGCTGTGTTAAAGACATTACGTTTCCTGTCTGTATCAAACCTTGCGACTCCAGACTTCCGCAGACTACACCATTGTTACATTCTTGGAATACAATTGACATTGCGTGTATCCCCACATGGACGTGGCTTGCCCCTGTACTTATACTAATCATGACACAGATCAACGGTTGGCTTGGCTAACTAATGTTTTAGCACTGTCTCACCTTTTCGACCATCAATCTTGATGGTGTCTTTTTCTCTATAACACGGTGATCCCAATTCATGGGGTCGGTCCCCCATGTCGGATGTGGCTGAAAATTACAGACTTTGCATTCTTTGAGTCGACAACGGTAGCCAGTGGTGCAAGTGACATGTTTTCTTTCTCCGCTCTCACTCTCTTCTTAGGTTAATGTCACCAGAATGGATGCAATCTTGGTAACATCACCTTTTTTACATAATACGTCTCATTTTTTGAACAGCGAAGTATATGTACATTATGGATTATGGGCATGTCTATATACCAAAGAGAAAGTAGAGTATTATCCCTTTTTCCAATTGATTTTGCCTTAGTTGTTTAGGGAAATGACATGTGTAAATTTTCGAATAAATTTAGTGTTCGATTTGGTCACAATCCACTTTTGGATAGCTACTACTCATTGAACAAACTAGATAAAATAAAAGATCACTTTGGACCTTGGTCATGCGCTCGACCAGACCGAGGACGCCGAGTTGGAGATCTGTGAGGCTGTATCTGGGGCCGAACTGGGAAACTTCCTTCTCACCTTCCTCCCCCTCTTCTCTCTCACACTTCCCATAGATCGCTAAAGCATCCATACAGTCTTCCTGGTTCAATGCCCCATTAACAAACACTCCGTAAAAAATATCTGGATATGGGTCTTTTCACGTCGCCTTCTATTTCATCAGGACAGCATGGATACTGTGGAGTCAGCATAGTTGACTCGACGGGTCTGTACGGTGGAACTGTATATTTTGAAGAGAGGTGCGGTAAGATGACAATGAGGGAGCGCAATGCGAGAGAATGGAATGGTTTATATTACGAGAAACGACTCGTTGATGTTCGCGACATCATCTTTTTTGTAAAATTTTGTCGTTGCAATGAGGAAAATTTCCCTCAACACCTCAAAAACTATCAAAAATGAAAAAAACAGATGACACGTTTGTTTGCATAACACAGAAAAGGGGGTTTTCAAAATTGAATCACAACAGTTACACATAGCACGCCGTTACGCAGTATTGTATCCGACTTCGGCATAGTCAATTGAAAAAAGGGATATACTTGCTGGAACAAAAATGCTACGCTATAGGTAGCACGGTGCGAAAACTAGGAGATAAAGCGCATCGTGATTGGTAATACGTTCGTGATCACATTAATTATTCAGCAGTTCACCAACTGCGCGTTATCCATGGACAAACAATCTCATCTCTTTGTATTCACAAAAGACGATGCCCCCCAATAGTCCACCATCACCTCGTTTCCTCAGGGAAAGGTGTGGGACTCGATTATTCGAACTATATGTGGTTATGTGGCGGAACTTTGTTGAACTTTATTTTCATTAGTAATGTTGCTTCTAGAAACCGGACAAGGGAATGCAAGTTTCTTGTTCAAATGGTCGACATAGTACTATATAGAAAACGTCCATGTACATATGGCAATGATAATATATATGCTATTTGAATGTCAAGCACCAAGCTTTTTCTGTCAAGGAATCTTATGATGCAGGCCTCAGCATCATTGGGATCGAGCGACTGAAATCGGCAGTGAATTTGTTTTTCAGTATGTCAAGAATGAGCGAAAAGACGGAGGACGTGGAGTGGAAAGGGATTGTAGAGTCTATTACAGACCAATGAACAATTGCAGAATAGCATATACGTATTATGCCTGGGGGATAAAGTTGGGCCACTAACGCCGCGGCCAACTGGCGTCCTGATCAGAGTTGGGCTCTGGTAAAACGCTGTGTACCAAGACGGCATGTTGTTGAGCTGAGCTTGCCAATACTAACAAACTTTTCCCTCCCGCACGGTTCGAAAAATCTTGACCTGACAACAAAATATCCTAATAGAGTATCCGATCACACCATTGTAGAGCCAAATTTGAATGTCGACGAAAGGCATTAGCTCGTCAAAACAGATGTCACACAACATCAGCGCACAGGAAGCTTCTTATTCTCTCCAAAAATTATAAATACCTCTTTGAGAAACGGTGCCATTCTCCACATATTCAACCTTGCCCTCTCCTTTCTACGCAACCTTGTGAGTTCCCCCTCTTCAAGTAAAAAAGACATGCTTGTCAATCAACACATCAATGACTCTCATCCAGTTATCAATATCCCTGGACTCGGTGCTGTTCGTGGAGAGCTTGATAAAGACGTTCCTGTCGTACGATTTCTAGGTATTCCATTTGCGACGGTGAACAAAAGATGGAATCCTGCGACACCCATCAAGCCATGGGAAGGGGTTCGTGACACCACCAAGTTTGGGTAAGTTCTTACTGCAATAGTGTACACTTGAATCACCCCTCTTTTTTGCATCCCTCTAGCTCTATATAATCAACATTTTTTCTCAATCATTTTCTTCGATCAATTTTTGTTAGCCCTTCTCCTCCTCAGCCCACAGAGAGCAACCCGGTCCTCGAAGCCATCGGTAGTGCAGTGGAAGGCACTTATGAAGAGAACTTTGATGAAAAAGACTGCTTAAATGTCAATATATATACGCCTCATGAGTCCGTCCTCGGTTCCAATGATTCTTTACCCGTTATGGTATGGGTCTATGGCGGCGGCTATCGCACGGGTGGCAACCGCCTCGCCACGTACGGTAAGTGCGCACTTTTCTTTGTCAAGCGTAATCAAGATTCCTCACATCCCTCTTACTCATCAAGAAGCTGAATTTATTTGTATCCATAGACTGCACTAATTTAGTAGCGGCATCCATTGAACGCAAGAAGCCGGTGGTCATTGTATCAATTAATTATCGTGTCGGCTTCTTTGGCTTCTTGGCCTCCAAGGAGATTAAAGAGGACATTGATAATGATCCTTCACTTACAGGAGAGCAAAAGGCTGTTGGAAACTGGGCACTTCAAGACCAAAAGCTCGCCTTCTTATGGGTGCGCAACCATATAGCTGCGTTCCGTGGGGACAACATGGACATCACTGCCTTTGGCGAGTCTGTTGGTGCCGAATCTATTGCCTACCACATGATGATTCCAGCTCATCATGGACTGTTTCAAAAAGCTATCCTTCAGTCTGGTGCTTTGCTAACACTGGTTACACAGGATATTAGGCATGAGGGCCAGCGATTTTTTGACAGACTGTGCGAGCACTTTGATATTCCTGCAGAAACATCTGGAAAAGAGAAGGTAGATCGGCTGCGTGCTATCCCTGAGAAAGAATTTGCCCATTTCACTAATAAGAACCCTGCCATGGTGTTCGGTCCAACAGTCGATGGTGTCTTGATCGACAGTCATGCCCAACACTGGCACAAAGACGTGAAACGCCTCGACCCCGGTGTAACGAGAGTGCTACAAGGCATGAATAGACATGAAGGTACTGAGAAAGAACAAGTAATCAGAACCGGTGATCGACAATAGCTGTGTACATTTGATGATTTTTGTCGAGCCGACCTCATTGTGACATTCTATTACTTACTTTTTGGTCTTTGACGTCTCCACTTTTTTTTCTTCGGGTATCCATGTAACAGGCTCGACTTGTGCCGCTCTCGGCGTTTCAACCGCTGCGTCCTGGCCCAGTTTCCGAGCACGCTTGGGTTCAGAGAGTGAACTCGAGTTGTTTGACCAGTTGTATGGTAATCCAGAAAGTGACCAAGAGGCAGGGCTCATCAACATTCAGGTTATTACGGATCTGGTCTTCGCGGCACCGACGCTCAGTTTTGTAGAGCTTCTACTAAAGGCTGGCGTGGAGACAAGCTTTTACTTTTTCGACTGTTACATTTCATCCATGGAGGGCAAGTTCCCAGGTCTGGGGGCCGCTCATCTCTATGACCTTGTTTATGTGTTTGATACTCTGTATTCCCAAGCACTGTTAAACGAAAAGGAGCAAGCTCTCGCGAAGGAACTTCGAAATATCTGGCTCGAGTTTGCAACCACGGCTTCCAAGACTGCTCTACCTGTTATCACCGAGTTGCCTTGGAATGGTGACACGCAGATCATAGCTTTCCAGCGCGATCTCAGAGTCGGGAGGACAAGCCTCAATTGGGTCTCGTACGAGGCATACAAATACTGGCTGCGTTTCTTTGATTACCAGAAGACTCGCCTCTCTCAAGGACACTACTTTGATCACGGCATTGATCTAATCGGAGACAGGGATTAGTGGTTAAAACTATTAATAAAATTGGTGAAAAAGTATTATCATTAGACTGTCGGGTTTTTGTGGAATTCCAAGGTAACTCGTTGTGCAACAATTCGTGCGTCACCGTGTGGGTCGTTTGGCCGAAACGAGATCAGTGGTCCTACCCTTTCTTCCCTCAACCTCACGTGTTGTTGAATAAATTAGCCTTTTTACTGATCCTGTAATACTCGGATCTGAAGTCGACGTTGCAGGAGCTTACCATAAAGTATAATAGAGTATATATTGTTTTTGTGCCTCGGCCTTATATAATTGTAGGCGTTGACTTCCTGGCCATTGTAGGTGTTACAGAACGAAAGAATGTCCTATTCAACACAAGTGTGTAGGAAAACCTCCTACACGGAGATCTTGTTAATCGATCCCTTTCTAAAAAAAAGTTGGCTTAATATCTTACTCGCCTTCATTGAACCAGTACTCCATGGTGTGTCGGGCCAAATATTTGCTTCGGAAAATCGTGCCTCAAGCTGCCCTCATGCGTGTCAAACGTTGGTATTGACATTTACTTGACAAATGCTCTTTAACAATGATCGCTTTTGGTCACATTAAGCAACCAAAGCTAAGTAATGTTGGTGGAGAGTGCGAGCTTCAGCTTTTTTGTGCTATTGTTACAACCATAGAGGTTGTCTCATGGTACATACACATATATCTACCTTGTTTATGCTTGGAGTGATCAAAGGTTGATTGAATGGATATGTGTGAGTGTTATTGAGTCAGTCTGGATGTGGATGAGTCTGTGTCTGTGTCTGCTATCTGACTATCAGAAAAAGGGGAGTATTTATACTAAATTGTGGACGGGTTGCCTATCCATGTCGGCAATCCCGAATTGATTCTGATATTCTAATATATGGTGAGGCTCAAGCTTGTTTTGGAGCCATTTTATATAAAAATGGGTCCGAGCGTAACATGGATGACTAATCCATGTTGCTACAACCCTAGGAGACGTCGCCAATACCGCGTGTATTGGTGACAGCTATGCTATTCCTCGACTATTGTATGAACGACATGTCGGGCATACTCTGTAAGCTTCTTCCTCAACTTCCGCTCCAGGCGCACTACGACGTGAAATTACAGCATAAAATTATGGAGAGCAGGAATCTGACTTTGCTCCTTGATCACAAGGTCCACCATAAACCTTCATGCCTTTCTGCCACATTTGTCCCTCGGCCATCTCAACCACGGTTTCACAATATATCTATAAGGAAGGTATACTTTGTGATAAACGAAGCCTATCAAACTTCATTCGATAGGGCTTTATGTGCATGTAGAATACGACTTTCTGTACCTTGGAAGAGCAAAGAATGAACGCGATAGCACCATAGAGATCTATGGTGTAAATAATTTTAATCCTTTAGAGCAATGGAAACCAATATATCCCGATACAAACTTTTTTGTTCATTGTAATGGGCTGGTGCTCTTGGCCATATTATCTTTCACATCAGGGCCCTATACGTGGATCAAGGAGCTGAAGGTCGTGACAGCACAGCCGTCGAACCTCCATAGCACATGCTCTTTTTTAGGATTTTTCCGATGTTCAAGAAATAAAAAGAGTTACATACATATGGTCCTGGGCTGAAATGTACATATTGACTGATTCGATTTTATTCACTAATTACAGCAGTAGCATGTGTTATATAGGAAAGAACCGCATTCCCCATATCTGAAGCTAAAATCCGAACAACACCTCTGACAATCAGAGTCATCGCAAACCGCGGGCTGATTGCAGGTACCAACATTCACTCGGTTAGTACCAGAATCACATACGCTGTGCACAACCGTAAAGAGCATCAGCAGAAGCAGGCCATTGACTTTCATATCAGTAGCCATGCTGGAACAGTTCAACAAATGCTATGCTTGTTGTCCCAAGTGTGTGGCGATGTCCTGTGGGGTTTTGCGAGGACTCTGCAGATCAGTAAGTATTACCCTGAGAGAAGTAATGCAATGTGAGTCTTAGGCTTATTCCGATGAGTTTGGTAGCTGGATTCGAGGTGATCTTGTGAGAATAATAACGAGAGTGTTCAAAAGTATTCTTGCGAAGAGTTCTTCAGTAGGTCGCGTAAAGGGCCTTGCATCAATGACGTGAATGGTAGACGTCTGTAAGAATCGACAAAGTCTAAGAAAGCGGAAATTATATATTATGAACCGATTAATATGACAGACATAAATGCACTGGTACCTTCAAGTACAATTGTGAAAGTGTCTCATCAAGTAGCCATACGCAAGCCCAGTTGAGGATGTATATGTGTAAGTGAGGGTAGTGCAGGTCTTTTTGTAGGGTCGTCGAGGTTTGAAGAGGTCAAATTCCTGAAGTAGGATTACTTTGTATTTATATATGTAAGATGTCAAAAGAATCGATACTCCTCTTGTATAAGAAGGACAAACACTGATAGAGCAGTAAATTGGCGAGAAAATTCAAAACTCGGGTTAGGATAGAGACAATCCAAGAGAAAGAGGCTTAACATTACTCCAAATTGGGCATGAACAGTAAAGAAATCTATCAGTGGAGTGCAAGGGGCGAGCTAAAACAAGGTAAAAAAAACTGATACAATAGAAAAGTATGTCGAACGAGGGGAACAGATAGCCGACAAAAAGAATAGCACAAAACAGAAGGATCAATGGATAGTTCTAGAGAGATCAAATCGAAAGGGAATGAAGTAAGCAGCAGAAAAGGAGGAGGGGTTGACTGCATGAGAATACCAGTAATCAAGCAACAGCCAACATTTCGCAGCTTAATGTAGAAATCGCCTCTCACCTCCTAACCACCCTGCTCTTTTACAGTTTCCTACGCCGACACTACTCCTAGTCTCTCGATTTCAACATCTTAGGGAAATGCTTTCCCAGCCCTTTTTTTAGTCTATTTCCAAACCCTTTGACCGTCCCTAATTTTTCAACCTTCCTGAACTTCCTTCGTCACGCTCGAGATCTTCATTTCGGCCGTATGACCGATAGCCTTGCAAACGACTACAAAATGGATTAGCACAACGGAGGAATAAGGGCAAAAACACATGTTGAGGAACAGAATGGGGTAAACTCTATTAGAATCACCTCAGTGAACGGCAGAATTCTTGTGAGTGAGCATTCTGGTGGCGAGGGGTATCCATGGAGCTTTAGTAGCCTAGAGACCAGCCCCAGTCTCAGAACTATTATAACCACGATCCATAATATCTGCTGTTGTACACATACGTGATCTATTTTTTGCAAAGCCAAGGCACGTTCAATTTGATGCAAAGTCTTGGTCTAGTACCCTCTTAGTGGCCAATTCTGACTGGTCATGACATACTAGAGATGAAGGAAGTCACTGGAAAGGGGGATTCAGTGGAGCCTCCAAAGAGATTCCTCGAGCTGAGCATGTGTTGAACCAAGCATGATCAAAGCATGTCAACTCCGGCTATATTTGCGGAGGAAAATGGCATAGCTGTAATCCAACATAGTTTTAGTCACTCACATCCTCTCGTACCATGCGACTGCCGCTGAATAAAACAAAAGTTATTCCTGTCCTGTTACGAGCGAGAGGTTGTTAGTGGGCATATCATATCTTTGGTGAGGGGGACTCCGAGGGATATGACTTTAAGCACACCATCGGATCATTCAGTCATAGTGCTACGACGTCGCAGTGAGCTACGCACATTCTCATTTGATTCGACATCGCCTATAGTGTAACGATTCAAACCTGGTCATCTCTGGTTAGGTTAGCACTGCCGCATGATTTCACACGTAGCGCTATTGCTTGATTTCCAGTGAGGAGCTAAATCTCCATGTGGAGTGGGAGAGAGTGGTAATAGGAAAGAATGGTTTTGTGATAGAGGAATATCTCATTGCTTTGCGACAGTAATGAGAGAGAGAGAGAGAGAGAGAGAGAGAGGTCAAACCTACAAATATACCACTATATTGTTCAACGCCCTACCCACTCTCCTAGAGCGTGTTCTCTTCTCGCTTTGTCAGCACGCCGGTAAATCAGGGTAACCAAGTTTTCATCCTATCGAGTAATCAATGTGCAGTTAGAATTACTAACTCGGTACTGTCACAGCTACCACTGACGTTGCCTGCTTCACTCGTCAGAGCATCATATTTCTGCTCGATGCTAGAAAGTACTGAGACTATCTCTTTTGAAGACGTATCCTTAAAACAATGCTTTCTTGGGCTTAATTGTGCCATGCTACGATCTTTGATAGGCTCGATGCCATAGCTTAGACATTAGCTAAACCCGGTGATTGATATTACGTACGAGACTATAAAGAAATATCTAGGGGAACAAAACGCCTTTGACAGTATCAATCAAGAGCAGCAGCACAATGTGAACACGATTGTCTGTGACAATACATCTACTCGACTCTCATGTAGCTACTACCTGAAGGTATTGAAGCTTCACAGGACATTAATCTGTACACCCAATCAATCAGGTCATCACGTTCCTTTTACGCCAAGCTCACATAGGGATAAACGTTGACTCAGGCTGTCGCGTTCAAATTGACGATGTGAAGAACAAAAAATAGAATATGACTCTTACTCAACATTCAAACAGAACAGAGAAATTCTGTTCAGGTAGAGACATCCTAAAATATATCGACGGTGTATTCGCGCGCGATATTTACAAGGCGAGAAATGAGGGGAAAGAATCATTCAGCTCCCACGGACGAAAGGAACAAGCTATATCGATTGGTCTGGATGCCTTGAAGGTGCTGGTTAAAAGCAGTTGAAAGTCATACATGGAGGAGATGTAGCATGGGAAATTAGGACCTGATATGGCCATTGCGCGTTTGCATAGATGATAAATATGTTTGTATTTGATTCTGTTTGATATCCTCCAACATGTAGCCTTGCTTGCGGTATTCATAACCGAATCGACATTGGAGATGTTCCCGTCTACCTTTTCATATTCCTAGAGCATTCATATCTGTTTCTCACAGTTTTCGTTGCGGCGCATTCAGCACTGTCAGGGTTATGCATCTATGCAAGTGGCGAGAGGTTGCTTGAGATCTCTTCCAATGTTGTTTTCCATATTGGAATCTACTCTTTGACTAGCTATGGCCAGGCACAAGTCGTAGCGGCGCATATCACGATCGTGATCAAGATGAAGCGAGATAACATCATAATTCTTGAACCCCAGTCTAAATATCACTTTTCTTTCAAGTGATTCAGACAGCGTGGAGGCGGTGCATTGGTTGAAAGAATCCTGTGGGATCGAGGACTGTAGCGCCGAGGGGTATATACAGGAGGTTTCTTCACCGGTATGGGTAATGACAGTGTGGTGGTGTTGGAGGCCATGTTCTTCGTCCATGTGGTCTGGGGAAGCGGCACTAGTCGATTGTTGGGGAATAATGGGTCCTGAGGGTAGCTTCATAGGTTGGGGTATAAGGCGAAAATGCAGCTGCTTTTGCTTCTAAGCGATATACTTTTGCTTTGGAGGATTGGAAGCTAAACAACGAAAATGTATAAGACTAAGTTTCTGTTTATTTATACTTGAGGTAGAGATGCTTCGATTACAGGAGCACGACTCTTGTGAGGTAATGCCCTGCAGTATGTGTACGGGAAGTGAAATGCGCCATTCCCATGAATATGACAAGGTCTTGGCAGGAGATGCATTATTCGGTCGACGCGGGTAACACACTGCTGTGCTCTTACAGGGAGTGAAGTGCGCCATTTTCTAAGGTGTGACGAGAACTCTTGTCGACGGAATGAGTAGTGTACATACTATTTTGTTTCTATGAGTGAGGTGCATCTTTTCTTAAGGTATGATGTGAGCTCTTATTGGAGGCGAAAGTGCTCGGTCGACAGGGGTAACACACTGCTGTGATTCTGCAGGAGAGAAAGTGTACCGTTTCTTGAGGTATGACAAGAGCTCTTGTTGACCGAGTGAGTAATGTACGTACTATTTTGCTTCCACAAGGAGTGAGCGACCTTTTACGAGGATGTGAAATCAATTTTTGATACCCGAATGGCCTTTCTCACGGCGTGTTTATTCAGCTGTGTAAATTTTATCCAAAGAGTCGACAGCAGTCTTACTTAGCGTGCGAAAATCTAAATGACTCTTGTTCAGACATTGGGATTCCCTATTTTCATACACAGTTCGATAGATATACCTCCAATGTTTAATCGTCTGCTCCATCAAACAACCTCTGGATATGCCGAATGTACAGTCTAAAGAAAGCTTATTAGAAGTCTTTGCCCGCAAACAGCACCTTAATGATTGCGCGTGACTGGTACAATTTCTCCTTCTGCATGGACCACTTGTTAGCGCATACTTATTCGCTTGTTATAGTGCTAGTCCACCAAACCCAAATAAGGTGGCCATGAAGATTCGAGGAAGTTGAGAGGCAGGATGACATGCAAGGATAAAAGAAATAAGCAATTTTTACATAGAATAAGCACCAAGGCAGGCAGACTTGCGCATGGAATAAGCATCGAGGTGCGCAAGATGAAGTGTAGATGATGTAGAGATTGAAAAACTATGTTGTATAACGACATTCAGTAAAACACCGTAAAGGCTCTTATACCCTTCTCAGAAGGGTGCTGAGTTCAAGAGTGCCGGTGCTTCCGGGTCTGGTGTGCGTGGAGACGGAGGATGGACAGTACTGTTGCCTGGACTTTTGCCAGATGCCACAGACTCAAGAGCGGAGCGCAGTCCATGCTCTATAGGAGCTCTCAGGTAGTTTCAGATTTTGATCTGAGTGCCAATTATGCTAAACTCCATCAGGTTCTCAGGGATAGTAATATCTTGTGCATGGACCAGAATATACAAATTTCCGCACTTGAACATGGGATATGCAGACCATGTTTTGGCCAACCCCCCCCCCCGAGAAGAATAGCGTCGTGAACGCCGTATGCATCCTCGATAACATTGAGGGCATTCTTTAATGAAAAACCGCATCGGACCAAATCTTTTGTGCTTTTCTTCTTGTAGCCCTTCTATGTATGTGATGTCACTTTTCCGATTCCCACTTCGAATATAGTCTTGCTGTTGCATCCTTAATCTCCGGCGCGTGATAAGGTAGCTCCCGATTCTTGGGGCCACTGCGAGATCATCCTGATTTCATCGTCAAGTCCACACTATAATGTAATTATGGTCACAGGTTATCTACACTGGCTATCCATGTCATGAAAAATAGATGGAGTGGCAGAGTCCTTATAAGCTCAAGAACACTCTTTCATTGAATATACAGTAGGTGCAAGAATGGGTCCGATGTTTTCCACATTTTTACTTTTCTTTCTT